>WPDF01000229.1:0-61915 GCA_019137265.1 Neonectria coccinea
AAATAAAGGTAAAGAACTTAAGCTTTAAGCTTAAAGAGCTTTTCTTTTTCTTATCTTTCTATAAGAAGAGAAGAATCTCTCTATAAAATAAAATAAAAATCTTTTTATCTTATCTCTTTATAATAATCCCTCTCTCTCTCGATATTAATATTTCCTCTTAAAAACTCTATCCCCTTTTAATTATCCTCTTTATCCCTATTATATCCCTACTAGTAATCTATTAGCCTACCTATTTAGGGACCCTTACTATACTATTAGATAGTACTAAATATAAGACTACTAGAGTATATATATACAATTTAGTATAGCTTTAGGCTAATTAATAAAGACGCTTATATAATACTTTTCTATATACTCTCTTAAAGGATCGCTATTAAGTTAGGGTATTATTTTTAGTCTCTTTCTACTACTAAACTATTAGGTTTTTTCCTTTTATTATAAATTAATTTAAGCTATTTAAAAGAAAGACTAAATAGCTATTAGCTAAATTAAATATAAATTAATTAATTAATTTATAATAAGTATAAACTACCCTATAGAGATTATTAATAAATTAGTTTAGAATTAATTTATTTATATTAAATAAAGAATAAATTAAGTAAATTTATAATAAGTATAAATTACCTTATATAGTAATTTAATTTATTTATACTTAATTTAGCTAATAGCTTTTTAGTCTTTTTTCTAAGTAACTTAGACTAATCTATAATAGGAGGGAAAAACCCTAATAGTAAGCTATAGGATAAAAAACCCTTTACTACTCTTACCTAAGGGGGAAGTAAGTTAGGCTTAATATATATATATAATAGCGTATAGTATAGGTAGGTTTACTTTATAAGAAAAGCTAATTGTATGCTTATAATAATAAATCCTTATAGGGCTTAGCCTAAATAGTATACTAAAACTTATTCGATCTTAAAGTAAGCCTAAGTTACTTATACTATTCCTTATCCTCCTAGGTATTATCCTTATCGATTAGTATTAGTATGCTTTCTCTAACTTTTAATAGTATTTACTCTCTTATTAGGTTAATTAGCTTAAATACTATAAGGGTAAGACTTAAACCTAAGTTTAGTCTAACCTAAGGCTGCTTTAGGGGCTGCTTAATTTACCTTATATAAATTAATTTAATTTAATTTATTTATACCTAATTTAGCTAATAGCTTTTTAATCCCTCTTTTAAGTAACTTAAACTACCTTATATAAATTATTAATAAATTACTCTATATAAATCTTAAAAGAAAAATTAAATAGCTATTAGCTATATTAAATATAATTTTAATTTATTTAATTTATTTTATATTAAATATAAATAAATAAATATTATTTATTTATTTATTTATATACTATAAACCTAAAAGGTAAATAGTACTTTTACTCTATAAAGATATAGGAAAAACCAAAATAGATAAAAACCTATATTACTTCTATAGTAGACTTAAATTAAGTCCCTTATACTATTATAATACATAAGTAAAATAGTCCTTTATACTAAGACTAGAATTATCCCCTTTCCTATTAAGTAAGGAAGAAAAAGAGAAGAAAAAGGAAAAAAAGGGGAGGAAGAAAAAGGAAAGTACCTTACTAAGGTAGTACTAAAGTAGGCACATACTAACTATATACTAATTATATATCTATATATTATATATAAGCTTATTATATAAGTATAAGTATAGTTAGAACTCTAGGTTTTTAAATAGGTAGGTTTAGCTATTAGTAGATCTATTAGCTATTAACTTTATAGCTTTTTCTAGGTATATTTAGTCTTTTTATAAGAAGGATTAAAAGCACTTAGTATAGGGGGATATTACTCCTACCTAATAGCTATAGAATCTAGCTTATTATACTTTAATCTCCTATTCTACTTCTACCTTATAGTTATAATTACTATAGATCTAAAGGGTAAGCTTATAGTATAGAATAAAACATAGGTTTAAGAACTAATAGGTAAGTAGTTAAGCTATCTTATAGATTAATAGTTAAGCCCTAAGTTTATATTAGTTTTATAGTAGGTTTATAAGGTAGCCTTATTATTTAATAAATCTTAAGTAGTAAATAATAATATACTTAGGTATTTCTTCACTAATTCTATATAAATATTATAGTAAAGGTATATTAAGTATACCTTTAGAGAAGAGAAAGCTCTTTAACCTAATTTTTCTTATTCTAAGCTATATAAGTATTAAGCTTTAATACTTATTTAAATCTTAATATAGGTAAAGTACTTTCTTCTTATTAGCTAGGGGGTAAGCTTTTATTAGTTTAAAGCGATTTATTCTCTAGTGCTTTCTTACCTTATCTTAAAGTTAAGTTTACTATATAATCTATTTAGCTAAAATATAAGCTTAGATAGTCTATAGGGTTAGCTCTTATTCTTTATAGGGAAGCTAGCTTCTAAGCTAATCTCTAACTTCTTATTATAATTACTACTAAAGTCCTTATTATTATTTATAGTAAATCTACCTTATAGCTACTATAGTAGTATTCTTAATAAGTAGTATAGTATTTTACCTTTCCGTACGGCTATAGAATTAAGCGGTAAGTTCATTAAGGTATATATTAAAAGGGGGAATAATTAATTCAGTTTCTAATAGGTAGGCTAGCATCGCTTTATAGGCCCTTAAGATTATATATAGGCTTTATATTTATTCTACTATAAGTGCTTATATAATCCCTTAGGGTTTCTCTCTAGGGAATATTAAGGTATAGTAAGCCCTAGCGTAATAGACTATAGTTAACTATATAACCTATATATAGAGTAACCTAATAGCTATAAGGTTAACCCCTTATATACTTATAGCGATTATAGTATAAATAAATAAATAGTTTATATAGATTATTAATAAATCAATTTAGAATTAATTTAAGATTAATTTAGAATTAATTCCTTATATTAAATAAAGAATAAATTAAATAAACTATAGATTTAAATTAAATAGAAGTAAGGTATAGGGTAGCTAACCCTAGCCCTTAGGGTTAGCTGACCTATGCCCTATAGGTCGGCTGACCTATGCCCTATAGGTCGGCTTGACTTTTTAATGTGAGGCTATAGTCGGGTAAGACTAGGGGGGAGGGTCAGCTGGACTGCATACTCAAATTTAAAGGCTAGGAGGGAGACGCATTAGTAGGGCAATCGCGCGGAACTTTTGTCCCCCCACTGTAGATCCCCATCCACTATTCCAACCCCACCATCACTCCACTTAGATCCATCGTCTTGACTACCTGCCGACATGCGTCACGATAACCCAAACCTTCTCGAGGGCGGCTCCTTTCGCGCCCAAGAGCAGCAGCGGCCGCAGCCCGACATTTCGTCTGTGCCGCCATGCTGAACCGCCTCAGTGTTGAGCAGAGCGACACGCCGCCTCTCGTCCCGCTTCTGAGCGTCCTGAACGGCAAGATTATACCGGGCTTTCCCATGAGCAAGAGCTAGCTGGAAAACATCGGCGGTACGTTCCTCTCTCCTCCTTCCTCAACCCCGCAAAGAATTGATTGGTGTCAGGGGACGAAACGGACCGCATTCTGACGGAGAGCTTGGCTCATGGGAGTGGGCGCGTTCCCGATTGAGATGAGACGCAGAATCATCGCCTTGAAGTGGGTTCAGTCATGCTCAGCCATCTAGCTACAACTTGGATACTGTAACCCCGACTAGTCCCACGTAGAAAGGCTGTGCACGTCTCCCCCGCTGGGCTTCCAGTCGCTGCTCCAGATAAACGTCCCGCACCGCCATTCCGACCCCTTCTCTTTGTCTCCAGAAGGGCCGAGCGGCCGTGGACATATATAGAACGATCGTCCTGGACCCAAAGTCAGCCGATGCGGGATGAGAGCGGGGTGATGGCGGTAGCAGAGGCCACCGACTTACCACAGTTGACGCCCGGCTTCTTGGTGACAAGACTGATGCACGGCTCGTTGTGGTCGCAGCGCGGCACAACCCGCCTGCTGAGGAGCTTCGACCACGACTCCTTGGCCTCGATCGGGTCGAACACCTTGTCGGATGCGTCGTCGTCGGTGACGTCGTTGGGCACCGACGCGAGCGGGGCTTTTGTCGGCGAGGGCGTCGCCTCAACCGCGGCCGCAGAGGCTTTTGGTTTGAAGAAGCCCTGCAACGTCCTCTGCCCGGCGGCCACCTTGTTCTTGGTGTCGGCGGACGCCTTGCTTCGCTTCAGTGATCGGCTCGGCGCTGCCTCCGCCGGTCGTTTCACAATCGGCTGCGAAGGAGCCCTGGTGAAGCCGGCGGGCGTGTTGGAAGGATCATCATCGGGCTTCTCCCTCGGCGTGTCGCTCGTCTCTGGGTTGCTGTTAAATTGGGAGCTCGGCGTGCCAATCGAGCCCTGCAGAGGGGAACTCGGGCCAGTTCTCTTTGCGAACATGTCGCGGATGTTGCGTCGACGGTCGAATTCCGGAATCAGCCGGGCAGACAACGGAAGCAAGTCCGCGGGCGCCCAGTCCCTCCGGCGCTGGTCGCCCTGGAATACGCCCGGCGGGTTCAAGAGCTCCAAGAGGGCGCGGCCGCCGTCTCCGGTGCGGACCTCGGGCGCCAGCGTCGCGAACACCGGGCAGTGGTCCGACCCCATCAGGCCTTCTTGGATGTCGGCCGAGGTGAACCACGGCTTGATGCCGTCGCTGCACAGCACGTAGTCGATCCGACTGCCATTGTTGGCCGGCCGCGTGTTTCGCTTCGTGTCCCAGCACGTGTTCATGCCTTCTCTGTCGGGGTGGAAACACCGGCACAGATCCCACAGCACGGGCTCCTCCCGCCCTTCGTCTCGTGGTTGTTTGACGGCGCCCTCGAAGATGAGCTGGTTGAACATCCTGCGCGCGGGCGCGTTGAGCCAATCCTCCGTGCTCACGCCCTCTTTCCGCAGCATCTCGACGACGTTTGTGCTGTCCACCTCGGACCGGATGATGTTCAGGTCGCCCGTCAGAACCACCTGCTTCCCCTCCGCAACGAGGTTTCGTATCCGGACGTCCAGCGCCTGGAGGAAGCCGAGGCGGAACTCGTCCCGAGACTCGTCGCGGTTGGCCGGGCTGTAGACCCCGAACAGCACGAAGGCGGGGAATTCGAGGATGACGCATCGGCCTTCGGAATCGAGCGTCGCTTCGTCGAGGGCGGCGTCCAGCTGCCCCGGTCGCGGGTAGCCGCCGATCTGCTGGTCTCGGGGGAGGTCTCGGAACTTGGTCGTGGACTTGGGAGATGTCAGGACGCCGGTGATGCCTTCTTCGGCTCGAACGGGGGCGCACGTCGCGTTTCTGGTGTAGATGGCAACGCCAGAGTATCCTAGTTGGAAGTGTTAGGCACGATCGCAGGCGGGTAATGGGGACTGTTACCCTTCTTGTGCTTCGGCAGACTGAAGAATACGTCCCAGCCAGGCACGAGGACCATGTCGTCCTGCAAATCCTTCCTCTGGATCTTCGTTTCTTGCATGACGACAATGTCTGCTTCCAGGATCTCGAACATGGCCTGCAAATGTCGGTGAGCTGGGTTTGATCGTAGACGGGCGGCCACCTACCTGAAAGGTCCGTTTCTCTCTCCATGGCTGGTACCCAAACGGGTTCCTAGATTGCGTGAGGTCGGGTCAATGCGAGGACAGGGAAATACGGACCTTATGCCGTTCACTGGTGGGACTTGTGAGCTTGCGACGTCAGCGCCGGGGCCGTGGACGTACCATTCCAGGTGGTGATGCGAAACGGCATCTTGGAGGACGACGAAACGCGGGATGAACAACCAAGACGGCGGTCACACAGGGAGAAGTGCGTCGCGCGAGCCACGCCGCATTTCCGAACGGCTGTGCAAGATCGACGCGATGGATGGATGCAAGGACCGGGGAGACGCGAGCTTGCCGCAGCCGGAAGCGCAGACGGTTGAGGGCGGATGCCTTGGAAATAGGGAAAACAAAGGAGCCCGCTCAATCAATTACCGCGAGTTCGCCATGCAGAACGCCTTGCAGAGATGTCGCCTGGAGATTGCGCGTTCAATTCCCAATGGAGCAAATCGTCATTGAGTGCGTGCCCCACCTCGCGATCCTGCCTCCGGCGGTTTTCGCGCCCACAGCACGCCGTCACGTGCGATCAGGCCAGCGGGGATCCACATCTTATCCTATCACAGATAAGGTGCGATAAGATGCTGTTCGCGCGCTGGCATCTCTCTGGCCAGCCGCTCGATTTACAAACGATCGCGACTAATATACTAATATGGTGGAAAGACTTGTATGCCCAGCTGATTAGGTTGATGGCTCATTGACTGGGAGCGGGCTTGCACGGTTCCCTGACAATTCTTCATGCCTCCATCATGGATCCCTAGGCAAAAAAAGATCTTGACTATGTAAGTGGAATGGAGGGATGTGCGTTTAGTTTATCCTGTGCAAGTCCCTGGAACGATATCAGCTCGTTTCTAAGAGTTTGGGCCATCTCGTCCACAGCATGATACGATCGATGGGCTCTGTTAAAGGCGGATTGCGCATAGCTGGCATGGAACTGAACCATGTTCTCAGGCTGATAATGAAATCACGCTAGTCACAGGGCCTTGAGGGAGATTGAGGGCGGGGAAGCCAGCGGGAGCAAACGAGACGGGCGGGTGACAGCGTTGAGTGGGAGTTCCTCCAGGACATGGTGGAAGCGAGCTTCGTAGCTGTGCTGATTTCAATCTCGACCGGATAGACTTCTTGCTCGATCAGCTCTTCAAGGTACCGGGATAGTTCTTTTCAGGATCCTCCTCTTGCAGCCTTCGTACGGTTGTAGTTGTCTTATTTGATCGATCAATCCAGACCACAAGGTTGTGCAATTTGCAAACAGGACCTGCCTTTGTCCACTCCTCAAAGTCATCTGGGTCCAGGTCCTCTAGCGACAAGGTGAATGATGTGCCTGAAAGAGCGGATCCTTCTACTTGCTGGATCCCGCCACTGGAACATCCGCCCTGGTTCTTTGATGACACGATCGTTGTTGGAAGCATTGTCCATAACAAAGTACCCAACCTTGTTTTGAGAGAAAGCTATCATACTGTCTCGGAGAGATCGGCTGAGTCGCTAGTTGCCTTCCATTTTTAGGCGTGAATGAGGACGTCGCTTGAACAGGCTTGTGACACCGACGGGCACCGGTTAAGTCTAAGCCGGATTTAGCACAGTCGGTCCAAGTCAAGACGCTAATCCTAATTTAGAACTTAGCGCTAACTTAGACGTGAGGTGTTGGATGGCAGATAAGGCGGTGTGTGGCGGCAAAATCCTTGTTGCTCCGGGAAACCGAGCCTAAAGAAGATGACGACACCAAACATGCGAACGAGGACAATACTACGAGAACGGGAACGCCAGTCGCTGGTAATAAATCCACGAAGCAATCCCCTCCACTCTATACCCGCGAGCGCTCTACTCATCCGAAAAGTTGCGCATAGGCCACATTTTACGAGAAAACTGTCGCGTCAATCGAAACTAGAGAGTCAGGCCATGCCAGCGCCCGACGACGGTCTTCCCGACTTGAGATCTTACATCCAGCGGTGGCTAGATGAGGCGATCCTAGACCAGCCAGTTCCAACCAGTTCCAATGACCTTGGCGCGCCGAATTCTCATATCCATTCGATATCGAAAGTGCCATCCGACATGGTCACGCCGCCGCCCTCGACTCCGCCCTCGCGCCTCAGGTCAGGATCGCCCCGAAAGAGACGACGGCCCGATCGCCAGCAGGAGGAAGGGGAGGGGACTGATGACGGAGATGAAATGAGTTATCTTCAAGAAGACCCAGACAAAACGCCGAGCGCGTCATCGTCTTCGGTCTTATCACGCAGACTCCCTCTCAGGAGCATCCCCCTCGTCCAATCATCTCCTTCTATATCGCAGTCATCTACGTCGCAAAGATCCTCAACAAGAAAGTCAACACGCCGTTCAGCCAGTCCTGTGAAATCCTTCACCTTACAAATGCTTCGAAAGCCGGTCGAATTCGTCGAGTTGGCTGATGATCCCCACGCGCAGCTTCCTGTCGAGATCCTACAGCTTTACAGAGACATCTATGACCTGGCCGTCGATCGGGAAAGATTTATACCCGGAGGACTTAAGACGGCTGTTCAAGGGCTTGTCCCAGGCGTCAAAGCGCGTTACTTCTCCGAGCAAGACGAACCATACGACTCATCAGCAGCCCTGCGTGAGCTCGAGACACTGCTGGAGATCAAGGCTGACGCCCAGCTCTGCCGCTCGAGCAACGCATCAGAAGCGGCTTGGAATTCTGACGTGCACTCGCCCCTCCTCAAAATCGCCCTCAAGCCCTCCAAAAAACCTCTCCTCCGCCGTCATGTCCTCACATCCTCCCGCATCAGCCCTGCCTTCATTCCCCCGATGCAAGAGGGCTCGTGCTACGACGTCGCCGGCTCTAAGATGGTCGACTACGGCATTGCTCTCCATCCAGAAGACGGTGACCCTCTGGACCTCTCTATTCGTCGTGCCCTCGCACACCTACCCGTCCATTCCCATCACCTCAACCAGACGGCCTACGACCCTATCCGTTTCGCTGCCAATGCCGTGTCCATTGAGACAAAAACAGGTGCCAATGGTCTACAGGAGGCAAGGCTACAAGTCGGAATCTGGATAGCTGCTTGGTCCGCACGAATGCAGCAACTTCAGCGACGAACAATAGCACAAGAAGAGGAGAGACAGGGCAAGAAGAACGATCAAGAGGATGGGGAAACCAGTGGCAAGATGGAACTACTTATCCCAGTTCCGGTCATCATCGTTATTGAGCACGAATGGAAGCTATTCTTTGCATGCGACCACGGGAATAAGATTGTAAGTGCCCTGTCCTGCCACCTTTCTCATTCTGACCTGGTGTGGCTTGACCCTATCAAAGTACTTACATCGTGGATCTCAGGACATTGTCGGACACATCAGTATCGGAGATACGAAGAGCCTTGACGGTCTCTTCATTATCGTCGCCGTCATCCGCCGCCTCGCGACTTGGATTCAAGACGACTTTCGCACTTGGCTTGAGAACGTCCTTGCTTGACTGCAAGTAAACCTTACTCAAGCATGTGCCATCCCTGTAGAGCTCAATAGAACATACTGAACTCCCTCATAAGTCTTATCCTAACTAATCTGTCTTGACAACCTCCCCTTCACACTTTTGCGACTTCAAATATGACTAACCTCATGACCTACACTGAAAGTACAACCTCATTGGAGACCCGCGTGTTGCACGCCTCTTAAAACTAGCTTGGGGGCGCTGGGTACCTTCGTGTTCGTAGTCTTCTGCTAGAGCTATAACCTAGTTGCACCAGTTAAAAGCGTAGTAAACCACGGCTCAAATGTGTCCTTAATCCAGACAGCAAGCGCGGACATGGCAGCTTGCAGCTGGTAAATGCCCAAAATACTATTGGTATCGCCTATCCGAAAGTTGCCATCAAGCACACGCTATTCCATACGGTTAGATAGTCGGCGGGCTAAGATGAGTGTCAAGAAACTCACAATTTCTGCGCCCGCATCCATAACAAATAGGAGGGTCCAGACACTGCCGACTACCTGGATGACGGGGATCGTGACGATGGTGTCTATTCCTCCCCCGAGCGCAATGATGCTGCGCATACGCTCATGCCACGCAGCGACCCAGATACCAAGCTGAACATTGGCAGTGTCCATGTTGTCGTATGAGGTCTTGGTCTCGATGAAGATGGGAGCTGGTCGGGTGCGGAGAGGCTCATACAGAGTTTGGTTGATAGTAGCCATTGTGTGAGGCTGCTTGTCCAAGAAAGCGTCGACGAGATTCTGAAGCACCTTTTCGGGACGAAGGACCACGGCAAAGTCAACCATCTCATGGACTGATGACGCAACGGTACTCGCCCGAGTCTGCGGCATCCCTAAGCCCTGTCCAGATAGACTGCTTGTGCTGGAGGCAGTGGTGCTGGAGGGTTAGGACGGGACCTGGCCACCATTCTTCGAAAAAGGACGAAAAGCCAACGTGATCTGGGCCGAGGCAATGGGCTCGACATCAAGAAAGACAAAGCGAGAGAGTGCACACCGGAGAAGCGGCGTGTGGACGAGGCAGTTCCACGCGGCTTCAGACCGATAGAGATTGGATGAAGCAATGGAATCGTCAACAATGCTTCGGAGGTGTTCGTGGTTGGCGACAAGGGTGGCGTTGCTGTCCAGATCTAATTGATCCGAGGCATGCGTAGGTTTCCACATGAAGCCGCAAATTCTTGCATCTCGAAAATCCGAGTGTCCTCGAAGGGCCGCCGGTAGAATCTCCTCTTTTGCCTCGACCGTAGCGAGAGCCTCCCAAAGCTTTTGAGCGTCGTCCGGGATAACGCTTCCGAGGTCAAGCTCTTTTCTGAAACGAACGGGTCGCACCAGGTTCAACAGGCTGGCTGTGAAGGAGGACGCTGAATGTGTCAAAGACGCCGTTTGTGAGACCGGATCGTCAAAGACGACTCCATCACTGTTATTTCGTAATAACTGAGGTCGGGGGCGTGTTGGGGCTACGCCAGGATCTGGATAAAAATCGGAATGTTCACTTTCATCTGGATCCAGCAGGGAGGTCTTCACTTCATCAACCCAGACCTGGATTACGAGGTTATCCATGTCCAGGGGCAGAATTGTGAGATGGGAGCAATGCCCAACCAACGAACAAGCGCCGTGTTTGTTGTTTCGGGTTCCCCATGAACAAGGGTCTGTCTAGCGCCTTGTCCTGATGACGATCATACGGTTCTGGGGTTCCCAGCCCTACGAGTGGGCTAGCTATTCTCTAGACCCTGCTTAAGCCGCGACGGGGATCGTGCTGTTACAATAGATACGCGATGGTGGGTATCAATCAGCAACCATAAACGGATCCCTTGCCACACATTATAAAGAGGCCACGCCAACCGGACTGCAATTATTAAGTTGAGCAGCGTATTCTTATCGGGCACTAAGGTGGAAAAAAAAAACCATTCTGGGCCTCTCATCCTCCCTCCCCATCGTCCACATCAACGGCTTCCCCGACTTTCCTACCGGTCCGTCTGGCATCGCAGACGCTCCCTCAAAGGTGGGAACAAGGGCAATCAAGGAGAAAACAGCGTTGGGGCCTCCCTTTGCTGCATCCAGGTAAGACTGAACTGTGGCTGTACCGTGTGGCACAAGAACATCCTCATGCTAGTGGACTGGGCCCATGTCTACAGGCCCGTCCATCCTGCTTCCGCTTACTTGATACAGGTGGCCAGTCTTCGGTGACTTTGTAAGGCAGAGGTAGTGGTTCCCAAGATCCTCCAGGTTTCTCAGAACAGAAGACTGTTCGTGGCTTCTTGCTGCAGACGTGTACGCTCGTTCGAGGCCCTCGCACGTCTCGACGGCCCGGGCGCGCTCATTCGGGAGAAGCGGTCGGCAGGCTGTGAGGAGCTTATCGAGAACGGACTCTTTGTCTTGAGAGCAACGAGTCAATACAGGGAATCCTGAGGGCAGTAACAGGACCGAAAATTGTCAACGTACAGACAAAGTCGGCATCCAGGCCATGGGCGACAGAGTGAAGGATGGCATACAGTCCACATGCGTTGCGGGTCGTTTGCTTGAACCAGAAAATGTCTTCCTGGTCACCCGTTTTTGCGTACTCGGGTGTCGAGGCGTGCTGGCCTGGCTCTGGTTCTTCTCCTCGTCCAACCATGTCGGTTGGGCTGACAAGGATCAGCGCAAGCACTGGACGTGGTAGAGTGGCGAGAATACTCGGCTCGCTGATGGAGTACACATCCCGAAATTCCACGTAAGGCATGACCCCGATGTCGTGGATGATTTTGTTGAAGAGTTCCGGGTTGGATTAAAAGGGGATGAAGGATGCGGAACCGGCCATGGCGTCGAAGGGGCGTGTTCTGTCTGTGCTGTAGAAATGTGGAAGGTATCCTTACCGTCGCGGAAGGCAATCAAGTTTCAGAGGAAGCCTGTGATGATTGTAGGCAGCACCGATGCCGTGAAACAAACATGTAAGTCAGGCTGCTAGTCACGTGAATGCAGCTAAGATGTGCCATGATGTAACGAGAAACCGTGGACCAATATACAGGAGTCGCAAACCGCAAGCGGTCTGCCCAGAAGAGTCTTAAGGATCGAAGTTAGACATACGCAGGGTGCTAGCTTCAGCTCGAGTACGGCAAGTCTCCAGCCCTGCTACTTGCAACGATAGATGGGCCACCAGGCGAACATGTACAACGTGGTTAGAAGGCCTTGAGGCTACCGGCAACGAGGAAGATGCCAGACCCAGCAAGCGCAAGAAGCCGCAGTGATCTCGCTCTGGAGTTTGGCCCAGATGTTATGAACGATAGGTTCGATCGGACTTCGTACAACCCATTGCATACCGTTATCAGGAAACTCCATGAATAAGTAAGCATTGAACTGCCATTGCGTCTGCCAGGGCTCCTCGGATTCCCTTGCTCGACGAGTCGGGGACCAGGTTTCAAGCGTTGGGGTCGAGAGTGACGTTATGATATGGCTACAGCCTGTCGAGCACCGAGAGGAGTTCGTCATTTCAATGAAAGCTGAGGAGGATCCATGTGACTAGGCAGTAGCCAAGTGCGACTTCGATTTTCTCGCTATCGATCGACAACATTGAAGTCGAGTTTGGAAGACCCTGCCACAACACTTGAGGACATAACTTGGATCCGAGAGACTTTGGACCAGTGTACGAATCCCGTCCCGTACACCAGAGTAGTGTTGACACCTCACAGTCATCAGCAGAGCTCCAACTTCAAAACAACTTAGTTCATGGTTATGCCATCCTGGCAATCGAGGTGAGTATCTACTCTAGGATGGTTTTAACTAGTGGTTGATGACGCTGTATTAGAGAGACAACTATCTCTTTAGATCACATTAGAAACGTCCCTCATTCCACTTCTTCCATGCATCTATAACCTCAGGAAACCCTTTCCTTCTAAGTTGACGTTCGACCTGCTATCTCCACTCAGATGGGTTGTTATCCCAATTAAAGTCCATCCCCCAACCGATGCCATATTTAGTGCGGATCCACTCGCGGGGAACGTAGCCCGCAATCTCCCAGTCGATGATCCCAACGACTTGGCCCGAGTTGATGATTATGTTGGCTGGCCCGAGGTCGTTATGATAGAAAACAAAAGTAGAAGATGTGCATGTTCCCATGCCGAGCTGTGTACAGTTCTCTCGTATCGTCTCCGGTCGAAAGTCGGGTGGATTGGGGGACGGGTGCAGCCAGCCATCAGCCAACTGGCGGCCATCAACTCCGGTTATAGCTTCAGAAGTCCGAATTGATAGCTCTTCGCATATTTCAGCAATTCGGCAAGCATATTTCGTCTTATCGCCCTCATTCATCCCTTGCCAAGCTTCAGCAAGCGTCTTGCCAGGCACACGGGAGGAAAAGAGGTAGCTCCTATCCTCCTCCTTAGTATAGTAGAAGGTCCGAGGGGTAGCGAAACTGAGCTTTTGCTTCGCAAGCCAGTCTAATGTCACGTTCTCCGTCGTGGCATCTCTTCTTCCTTGAAATAACTTGATCTTAAGAAAAGCATCGCCGAACCTCCAGACTGCAGAGACATGTGCGCTACTGTACAGGGGACATATATAACTGTCAGTAGGCAGTGTTTCGGGAGCAGGAAATAGGGATGGGTCATCAGCGAGAGTATAGAATAGGCCGTCAGTATGCCACAACCAATTCTCGGTGGCGATAGAGGTTCGATATAGGAGGAGCTTATTCCCAATAAGCCATGAGTTGCCATCGACTTGTCGAACTGAGTCTTGAACCTTGGTGGACATACTTGATCGCAAGATTGATTTGACAGTATGCTTGAGTGGTCTGGCGTAGATTCGCCTTGAATTAACCAGAAACGTGGGCGTAGGATATAGGAATAAGGAGACTCTTGGAGAAAGAAGGAATAGGAAGGAAATTCCAGGACTGGCGAATTTAAGATGCGTAAGCCGAGGAGCGTTGGACTATGACATTGTTACGGCTCATATCAAGGGTTTCCCCTTAGAGATTCGCAAAGATGTGGAAGCAAGTATTCCTCGGGGGCAGATGAAACATGACTGGTTTCGCCCTGCACAGCGAATCTCTCAGCAGCAAACAAACGAACAAGAGACTTCTTATCCCCACTCTAGTCAGCCGAAGTCGCCTCTCGAAGTCGCCTTATATGAGCCCGACTTCTTGAGCGACATTGGCAACACGGCGCAAGACTGCCAAGTACATACCCGCGCTGAGGTGACATGGAACATGTTGGTCCATCAACCACTTTTACAACATGCCCTTGGTGGGCATGCGACAGTCCAGGTCGAGCCCTGCCTCACGGCACAGATCTTGGCGCTATTCTCCCCTATAACGAGTGGACGAGGCGGGGGGAGCGTCATCGAGAATAAGATGATCGATTTCTACTTAACCCTCTGGCTGAACAATGGGAAACCGCGAGAACTGCTTGACTATAACGATGCCAAGGCATGTTCAGTTGATGCGAAGCTCACCTCGGCCATTGCAGAAAAGGTCTGATCTCAACCCTCTGACGCACAATCTGTCAATCAGACGGGTATTCCCCATTGCAATTCGCTCCTATCGCCTGTAATATTGAGACCAAGACGTCAGCCGTCCAGCAAGACGGTGAGTTGCAGCTGTCCGTTTGGACGGCCGCCTGGTCCTGGTACCAACGCATAAGCATGCTTATGCCTAGGCGAATTTCCCAGCACGGCATCATCACACTGCCACTCTTGTACATCATCGGTCACGATTGGAAGCTATATTTTGCGAGTTGGCGCGAGGATAGGATTGAGATTATAGGATAGCTTGTCCTTGGGGACATTAGGACACTACCAGGATTGTACACGATTATTGCTGTGCTACGGAAGATCGGGGATTGGATTGCTATTGATTATCGAGCATGGATCGAGAAGATGGCTTTATGATGAGGAGATAATGGAAGCTAGCTTGATGCATGGGGTCTGCGGTATGCAACGGAGAGATTGGGAGCATTCAGAACATCGTCGAATATGAGAAGATGCTCCGAGAGACCAGACGCCTCAACGGGGCGGAAGTGGTGGACTTCACACCCCAGGAGAAGCAGTCAGAGGAGGAACAAGATGCATCTTCAACTAAAAGGTGCTCACTGGCGAGGGAGTCTAGCAATATCGTTAAATCTGATAATAGCTCGAAAATACCAGTTCCTCGCCCGTTCTATCATCTCCCCTACAAGACCAGCGTGGCGGTATGAGCAAGGTTATGAAGCGCCAAGGACATCACTGAACATCGATCAATCTCAAGCCGAACTCGGTCCATCAAAACGCAAGAATCAGCGCCCTCGGCCACGGCCCAGTAAACGTCCCGCGCCCACTGCCGGAGGATCTACAGCGCATAGACAATCCGGTAGATGCCCTTAGAGGTGTTTATAGTGCCATCGTGACTTTCTGCCAGAGCTGCGTCTGCCGCCCATCGGTCGTTATATTGACGAGGTGCCAATCGTGGCCCTGAACTATGATTCTGGGGATGAAGTCTGGCAGAGGCTACGGCTGAACGTCGATTTCGGGCTCTTGGGGCTCGAATTGACCTTAGGAGTTGGTTTTAGTCGAGTCTGCATCACCATCTGGGTCTTCAACTGCGCTCTGCCAAGCTTGTTGCAAGTAGATATTCGGTGTAGCTGATATCAGTCGACCATCTGACCCTCTGGCAGAGTGTACCTCCCCTTGCCCAAGCCAACAATGATAGCAGCGTAGATGGACAGTGGTAATGGGACCCCACTGCTCAACTCTAATACTTCATAGATGCGCATGGAAACACCCCCTAGCCCGTGATTCATCCAGTGCACGCATCCCCTCGTAGTCCGGCATCGCGTACCTGGTCATCCACTCCGAGCCAAGAACCTCCTTGGCGCTGCAACGTTGCTCCGGCCTGTACGCCAGCATCGGCCGCAACATGGCAAGCAGAGCCTCCTTCTCGGCCGGATCCATCGTCTCCATTTTATATCTTCTGCGGCCTTCCTGCATGGCGTCCTCAAACTGGTAGTCAAATGTATAGACAGGACTGTCATCGGCTCGGACAGGCTGGCCTTCCTCCGTAAAGTCCCTTGAGCGCGCATCCCATTGCTCCCACCATTCGTCGGGCAGCTTTCCGAGCGCTTGAACCTGCATCCACGTTACGGTGTCCTCGGTACACCAGAACGTCTCGAACAAGGATAGCTGGGCGAGGGTGGCCCAGACAGCACATGCGAGGGTCCAGATGTCGCTGGGGAACGACTTCGGCTTTGTTGGCTCAAACCTATTCTCTGGTGGGCGACAGTGCACCGGCGTGCAACACTCGAATTTCGACTCTTGCGAAGGGCGGTATGACTCGCCGAAATCAGCGAGGATGACATGGGCATCTGACAGCGCGAGCTTGTTGATTCTCTCCATGGGGAACCAGACGGGTAGAGCGGCGACGGATGGGACACCCGGTGGAATCGGCTTGTCATCGAACGCTTGAACCGGCTCTAGTTCCGGCTCCCCACAGCGCACCAAAAGCTCCTCGTCAGACCAGAGATGGCTTTCCTGCGGGAGTCTGAGTAGGACGTTGCCGAGATGGAGGTCTGGATTCGGTCAAGTCAGTCGGGTAGCAAGACAGCGAACAGGTACCAGCACCCACCTCCGTGGACAAATCCCTTATCATGCAGGTAGGCAACCGCAAGAACTAACTGAGCGGGGATGGCACGCGCAACGGGCAGCTTCAGAGGTGCGTAAGACCCTCTGCGTTTTGCCTCTTGCACGCTGCATCGTCCAACATCAGTGACCAGGCACGTATGGGTGCCGTGGGGGCCATGGATGCGAAACGTGTTGAGAAGAGTGGGCATCATGCCTCCCCAAGGCGCCGTCGTCGCCGTCGACCTCGGACAGATTTCTTAGAAGGGACAGAATGTCAGACTCATGCGGGCTCGCGTCCGTCGTGCAGACCTTGACGGCAATGAGTCGCTGGAGCGTCTGATCTCGCGCGAGCCAGACAGTGGAATATCTGCCGTGGCCGAGCTTATGCAGTACATGGTAGCGACTCCCAAGTCGATCGCCGATGGCCACTGGATGGTAGCCGCCAGGGCCATATCTGTAGAACGGTTCCGCGTCGTCGATGGCATGGAAACGAACGTCCGAGTCTAAGTCAGACGTCCCAGCCCCATCTGAGACTGCGTTGCTGGTTTGCTCAAGGGGCGACGTGACGAGGGCCAATGTGTAGGGTTGAGCCGAAATGTAGGGCAGCGGAAACCGCGAGCTGCAGCTGTTGGGAGGAGACACAAAGGAGAAAGAAAGCCTTGACAGCTCCGCACAGCCAAACATGGTCTTTTCATCTTTACTCTCAGGTTGGCATCTGCAGTGAGTCTTGATTATGCAGGTGGGTTGTTCGGTCATGGAGTGACAGTGGCCTGGTTGTGGATGATCGTCGTGGCATGGTAGGCGCCGCTTGCTTACGTATGCACACACTCGTCGCATATCCGAAGGGCAAGGAACCGAAGAAAGGAAGGAATGAGATTTGATCAATTAATGTCAGTCTGTTAAATAAGATTTGACATTTTCTTTTGTAGAGAGTGTGATTGATAGTCGTACTTGGATAGTATGTGAGATATCTAGAGCTGGAAGGCAACCAGACATGAGGGAACAGCGTGGATCAGGAATGCTATTACGGCTTGGTAAGAGAGCATTGCATGCCACCCGTAATTGCGTGGTGGTATAGTCGTCGGCTGATCTCAAGGGCCTAGTGCATAAGATGGGTTCTGGATTCGTGAGGGTTCGAGACCCTCCAGCTCCTGCGCATTGATATCGATGATGACTGGTCTCTTACGGACGTGGAGGCCTTCTGTTAGACATCCAATAGTGGGAAATTCGAGCCTTCTGAGCTGAAAATATACGTCCGCAAGCGAGGTGTAGAATCGTCGTCGTTGATCATCAGAGAGTGACTTCAGCTGGGGGAAGGAGAATTTCGGACCTCCACGTATTCGATGATGAGGGATAATGGGAGGGACTTGGCATCGTCTCCGAGCTCGTAGGCAATGATTTCGTGAATGGGTATGGTTGTGCGCTTGGCTACTGCTCTGCTAATATCATTAGCGTACTGCTGTATTCTAGACAATGGATGCTGCACCCAATCTAATCCACAACTCAGGGACGGACCTCGGGTGTGGTCTGGGCTTTTGGCGGTGCGATTTGCAAAGTGAAGGCCTGGGTGGAGGGAATGGAGACGGAGGCCGAGACTCTGAGATACGTCTGACAGCCTCAAAAGTGCGACAGGCTGCGGCATACGCGACCAATATCTGTTGTTCGAGTGCACCATCTTGGAGACCTATTTCATCTCCCCGCTTGACCAAACAAGAAGCCAAGACCAATCTTCTCCCTATGGACGCCGGGGAGGATTCTCAGCCTTCAACAAAAAGGCGAAGCTGCCATTCTCAGCCTAATGTGTCGTCGCATCATGTCACACCAGTCTTGGCCACCACCCACCCCTGGACTGTCCGAGGCAGCCGATGATGGTTAAATTTTGATTGACAGGGTGTGATCAGTTGGGTCGGGCGCAATTACTAGTCTCGATAATGATAAACGCCCCATGTATTGTCCGTATTCGGAATTTGACACTATTGCCGGGCAAAACTCTATTACTATCAAGGTTGCACTAAGGTGGCCCGCCGTCTCAGATTACAGCTGTCAACCAATTGTTATGCGTCGGTCTGTGCCTTGCAGGATGATGTGGAAGTGGATTTCCCCAAATTTGTCTTCCTTTACATGAAACCGAGGGTTCTCTATACTCCCAGAAGCTTCCACGCCCCAAGGTAGACAAATCAGGGCCATCGGGTCCTCGGGCATCCTCACAATGCGAACCGGATTCCTGCCCCGGTATCGCGTGAGGGCCGGCACAGCAGCAAAGAACTAGGTTTTTGACCCAATATCAGCGTCTCAATAAACCAAAGCGCCATGTAACATCGAATCGGAACGGGGTTCACCACAGAGAATATCAAGTATCTGGGATAACATCCCGCGAGTGGCATATCACCGAGAACTACGAGCCAAGAGAGAACAGGGATTTCTCATCCGAACAACCCGAACCTAGCGTCGTCATGTTTTAAGCTTATACCCCTGGCAGTTCATTCCCCGTTCTAGAATACATCAGCAGGCACTTCGTAAATTAGAGTTCGAAGTCGGGGAAGACTGACTTGGCCCAAACTATAGTCTATCTGACACCACCACTCGTGTCACGTTGCCGATCATTTGGATAGGACTGTTTATCCCAATCAACCTAAGAAAAAGGCTATATCTCAGATTGGGAAATGTCGGTCACTCGGGAAGGTCGGATCGGTATACTATGTACGCGATGTCCCGGCGTGGGACAAACTCTCGCTTATCAGCAGCTTGTGTCGTTTGCTTTGACCCTTCCTTGACTTTGACGTAGAAAATCGTATGCTAATCTCCTGACATGTCATGACAACTCTAAACCCATCAAAACCACCCTGGCTAATGGGGAAGTGGAGAGGGATCGACGCTGTCATTATGCCAAGCACGTACGATAATTCGTCGCTGAACGAATGCGAACCCCTCATACTCTAGGAACTGGGAGAGCTATGGACCAATTCGTGAGCCAGAAGTGTACTCACTACAGAATGCCTAGGTGGAACAGACAGGGTTAGGAGACCAATAGCTTCATGCAAGCTTGCCAGGGACTTCATGGCATACCATCTTAAATCCTGGTAATGTATATTACTAGTAACCTAGATATCATTCGTCTAGTAATCCTGATGACAGCAGTTTCTCCACCTCGTATTTCATGCCTTTGTAACAGCTGCCTATATAAGCTCATCCATCATCCTCACTTCACACAAGACATTCTTTATTCTCAAAATCCAACAACCCACCTCTCTCAGACATCCTCTTAGTGACCAACTACCACCTCTACCCGACGTACGAACTCATCCCATTTGTACAACTCTGGCTGGAACCAGTACTAACCACCCAACTAGACCAAAACGTATACGCAATGAAGCTGCCAGGAGTCTTTGTGGCGCTCGCGCTTCTGTCTACGGCGAGCGCGCAATGCTACAACTGCTACTATAACGGCCCACCACCCGGATGCGTCCCTGCGTGTAGCGGTACGTCCAGCTACAACGTCGACGGCGCGACCCTACAAGGCTGTCATAAATGTAAAGGCGGATGTCCCGCCAATGAAGGAGGAACTGCAAAGGCTTTAGAGGTGTCATGTTCTTAAAGCAGTCCTGGAGATTACATGATGCAGCCCAAGCATGATGAAGGTCGTTTCCGCTGTAAATGGACCGCAGTGTAACCGTTCTTGGCCATGGCAACCCTAGACTCTCATCAAAGATAGCCCGAACATCATACAGACTATAACAGAGACAAGTTGAGTCTCAGAAGAGTGTTTCCACCAGTGAAGATTAGGAACGTGGATATGCTCGAAGCTGCAGCAGCATGAGGACTACACATGAAGTCTCGAGTCCAGTCGAAGTACGACTGGAAACGCCGGCCAAAAATGCAGCATCTTGCACACACATGTCTTTCTCAAATTTATCGCCAGCTACTGCGATAATAGTGACTTCCGCCAGCTCCACCTCATTTCATCCAGGAAGAACCTCAATATGGCTTTGCTCGTGATCGAACCAGAAAAGTAGAGTGCCCTTCATGTCATATAAATTGCAACCGACAACCTCGTCGTCGTCGCCTGTAGACTCGTCTGTGAAATGGATCATTACTCTCCGCACCTCTCTAACCACGTGCGTCTCCCAGTCCGACATTGTGGAGGCACACAAAGTCCGCGGTGTCTCGTACGTCTCGTACGGATCAACACCGCACGGCAGTCGCCCAGCGCACGCCGCGCGCCGTCTTGGTACACAAAGAGCAGTCCTCTGCAGTAGGAGCGTCCTTGTTGGTGGAAAACCTTGGCGAGGGTGACATTGTATAACGGGGCGGCGGCAAAGTTGACTTCAAAGCTGGCCCTCAAGAAGGTAAACGGGCAACGCTCAGGACCGGAGATGCCAGAGATGTCCGGGTTCGGCCCATATCCGAGTGTCGCCTTTGGGAAGGCCCCAATTGCAGAGATCTTTCTTGTCTCTGTCCGTCCATATATCAGTGTCATTGGAGGGTTGGCAAGTATATGAGCCGTGCCATGTCCCTCGACCCATGGGCCGACAGAAATGTCGCCAGCGAGTTTCGTTCGAATCTGGGGCCGATTAGTAACAAAAGAGCCGCTGGTACGCAACACAGCCTATGTCATACCAGAAAGCAGTGGATATGCATGGATCCGTGGAAGATGCTTCCCTGAGGCCAACAGCTAGAACCCGATCATTCCCGGTGAGAGGAACATAATTCCAGGCTGTAGCGTCCTGTACCCGTTGTGATAAACACTCGGGAGGTATCGCAGCATAGGGCGCGGTGTCAGTGTGAACGTGGATGGCATAGAAGGTACCAAAGGCGAAGAAGAAGGTAAGTCCGGTTATCGAGGATATGTCGATGGTGCAAAAGCCAGTTGGTACACTTGGAGAACCATGCAAGCAGGTCTGGGATGCCTGTGGGGGATTCGGTGTATCCCAGGTGTGAAACCCGCCATGCCCCTGGGGAAGCTCGAGACGTACTTGGCAATCCTCGTCGTCATTAGCGAACTTGATCAACGGCCCGGGATGGAATCGCTTTGGTTACCTTGAATAAGGCAGCGACGCCATCGAAGCAGCTTTCGTCCTCGATAATAAAGACCATACTGTCAAACCTCCTGCTCGAGTATCGGGGCTCGCCAGCCGGTAGCCTCTCGAGTTCTGATGCCCCGAGAATCGATTGTCAAGCGAACGACGGGTAGATGGGCCAGGGCCTGAGACTGAATTGGAACGCAGCCTCGCTCCCACTCGGCTACCTGACGGACGGGGATGGAGGAGAAGCTGCTCGAAGACACGGTGCCGAACTGCGCAGCGAGGTCGAGTGCCGCCACAAGACGCCAGGACAAACTGGATTGCGAGTAGTCTCGGACCATTCATCTGACCTCGGACGACATCCTGACGAGCCCGGGCAAGCCATATCCTTCGGCTACCATCGTCACAGCTCCCGACGTTACATTTGCATCCTCGGGGAGAACCATGGCAGGCGCTTCGCGCCACGGCTTTCGCCATGACGCCTCCCTCCACAGCCGCTCCAGCGCATCAACACGGGTGTACGTCCGCACGAATAGCTCAAAGCATTCAAGGTGCGTAGTCGCCGCTTCGGGCGAGGCAGCACACTGCGGACACCTGGGTCTTCGGCAGAGGAACCAGCCATCGATTGCGCGAAGACGGTAGTCATTGCCAGGGTACAGGAACGGCCTGGTAGAGAGCCAGCAAGTGGTTGACTGGGGGTTACCGAGTACTAGACGGCACGCGATAAGAATAAGCGGATGGGGGAGCAGTTGGGGAGGCGGTCGGCCTTACAGCCCACGCATCGTTCATTGAGTTGCAACACTCCGCCGCAGGTGCCGCACTGGTAGCTGGGATGAAGATGGCCGAGGGACATGTCGCGATTCCGGTAAGCAGCCCAGGATACGAGTTCCCCGTCCACGAGTTTCCCCTGAGGCGCCATGCCGCTGGACAAGATGGTGCACCAAGTGTAAAGAAAGAAGCATTCTAACAGCGGCTTGGGCGCTTTTATGAGGAAGGCAAGCGGGAGATTGCACGAGGAACCGTCAAACCATGAGCGACCATTGCGGAGAATGCGATCAGGATAAGGGGAGGGGTCCCAATTGACGGACTTAAAAATGCAATGCTAGGGCAAGTATCGAACTAACATTTGAAACCCTTGTAGGCTGCTCGTTCTCGTTGGGAGGCCCACCGGAAACGATCAGCTCCAAGGTGATTGATCAGGACGCTGTCTGCCACACGTCCGTCTTCAATCATCTACAGTTCTACGCCTGCCGGCCTACCCTTCAGTCCTGAGTTTCATGAGGTGCGCTGCAAATGAGTACTTGGCTATCACATCAGGCCCTTTCGTGGCGCGCGACAACCCCAAGGGTCTTCTTCCTGCGCATGGGAGCCCGCTTCGTCCAGCCATCTTACTCGACCATGTCAGCACCTGATGTTGAGTACGGATACGTCGAGGGTGTAGAGCATCTCAGCGACTACCGACCGGGCGGCTATCATCCAATTCGCATCGACGACCGGCTTGACAAACGATATCGGATTGTGCACAAGCTCGGCTACGGCACATTCTCCACCGCCTGGCTTGCCATCGACGAGAAGACCTCGAAATATGTCGCCGTCAAAGTCGGCACCGCGGACGCAGATCGCACCGAGGTTGGCATCCTCTCTCAGCTCACACAGAGCGTCGCAAGCTGCAGCGGCTCAGAAGACAAGCTGTCGCTGATTCCCGTCGTTCTTGATCGTTTCGATCTTAGCGGGCCCAATGGCACTCACCCGTGCCTCGTAACCCTTCCAGCACGGTGCAGCTTGCAGGACGCAAGGGAGGCATCAGGCAGCTCCTTATTTCATCTTGATGTTGCCAGATCTCTTGCTGCGCAACTAGTCATGGCCGTGTCCCTCGTACACCCGCAGGGTTATGCCCATGGGGGTGAGCATTCTATCGTCTTAAACACCGACAACCCAGCTGACACCATGCTCTAGATCTTCATCTCGGCAATCTTCTTTTACAGCTGCCCTCATCCCTCAACAGCTTATCAATACAGCAACTATACGCACAGTACGGGGAGCCGCAGCAGGAGCCAGTAGTTCGTCTCGACACCCAGGCAGCATCAACGGACCCTGGCGTTCCCTCCTACGCAGTGTCTTCGGTGTGGCTGGGCGTGTCAAGCAATGAGATTACCCCAGGCGAGGCGAAGTTAACACCGAGCGACTTTGGAGTTGCCTTTCGCCCATGCGACAAGTCTCGGTTCGAGTCATACACACCCCTTGTGCTCCGCCCACCCGAGGCATTCTTTGAGCCAGCAACGCCCCTCGCATCTTCCTCCGATTTTTGGAACCTAGGTTGTGTTATTTTTGAGCTCTTTGCCCATAGGTCGCTCATCGATGGATTCTTCGCACGGCAGGACGAGATCACGGCCCAGCAGGTAGAACTGCAGGGTCTCACGCCACACGAGTGGTGGGGAAGATGGGAGAAAAGACCGAAGTGGTACGATGAAGGGGGCAAGCCTTCGAGCAAGGCGTCTGATATCTTGCCATGGGAACGACGGTTCGAGCAGTGGGTGCAAAACCCGCGACGGTCTAGGGGTATGGAAACGATGAGTGAGGACGAGTGGGATGCGCTGTTCAAGCTCCTGCGGTGGATGCTTGCATGGAGCCCAAGCGAGCGACCAGATGCAAAGACGGTGCTGGAGTCAGATTGGATGACGAGGTGGGCTTTGCCAGCATACCGGAAAGGATAGCATTTGAGGCAAGCTTTGATTCCTGCGCCGCTCCCAAACGTAACACACTACACGGTTGCCTCCATCTTTCCCGAATAGGGCCATCTGCCAATCTCTGCGTCTCGTGAACCAGTTTCTCGGTCCAGTTGTATGCATTGTCATACTTGAAACCCTTGCTCGCAAACCGATGACGGGAAAACTGCTGGAGATATATGTGCTTGGGCTTATCCTTGAACGACGGGCCGAGAAGGCTGTAGCTCGAATCAATGGCCCATGCCATCAACGAACCCATCGAAGAAGAGCTGCTGCCAAGCGATCGGTTGAAATATCTTCATCCCGCCTACCAGTGGCAGGCACAAGACGATTGCCAAGCTCGGTTTTGGCCATGGCTCTACTGTATGGCTGACAGAGAAACTCAAATTGTAAGATTTCCCTCAACTTGATCTCATTTCCTGACCTCCATGTCAGCCAAAGGTGGAAGAACCCCTTGGTTCCTCGTACAACCCTCAGCCTAGGCACATCCGAAGCCAGGATGGTCGTGCGACGCACCTCTCACAAAGCACCTTTAGGCCTTTGCGGGGCTCCCGGCTTCAGAACCGTCTGGGCGTTATTCTCAGGCCCCTGACTTAGTTCCCGTGTGGCCAGATGGAAATGTTTCCCATATACGACGAGAGCAGGGCTCAGGCATACAATACCAATCACACAGGGAGCAGCCGATATCCATGGCCAAGCAGATTCTGCACTTCCCATTACGACTGACAGAGTAGAGCCTCCTGAACTCGTTCTTGCACTCGAATGTTGGTGTTTTCCGTCTGTCATTCCCATGACCGTGAAGGTCCAGGGTGCTTGACGAGTTGGAGATACAGCTTTTCTGCGCGCTTCAGGTACGCCGAGAGAGATTCCTCCTTTTCCCTTCCGAATGCGCAAGTTTCAGTAATCAGCGTGATTTCGAAAGCCGGGTCGACCCCGCGGAAGCGAGTGATGAAGTTCGTTCTCAGAGTCTCCCAGCCACGATCTCCTTCTGGCTGATCCTCGAACCAGGGCAGTGCCATTCCCGCAAAGGCTGTTTTGAAGGTCTGTTTTAGGAGTGTTGCAATAGTCTAGGTATGATTCTGGATCTCCATCTCACCGCAGTATATTACTATTCAGAATGTTCTTCGCCTAAAGGATGGTCTACATCTCCTGTCTTAGCTGCTTCCACCGTTCCTCAAGTTGCCTCATGCCCTCACCTAATTGACCCCTTGGAAGAGCCAACTCCTGTTGGGTTTGTGTTAGTTCCTAACTAAATGCTTCCCTTTCTGTTTCCTATTTTTCCCCCAGACGTTTCGTCCCTTCGAGATATCGTTCGGCCTCTTTTCTCTCGCCATCCAACTTTGCCTTTACCTAGGAAGCTAATTCTGTAGACTCCTCTAGTTCCATGCTCAACTCAGCTTTCACCTCTCTGCATTCATCTGGGTGTTTGAGAAGCCTCTTGTCTCAATGTTCCTTTCTCTTATTTATGGTATTACTACATGCTCTTTAAGGTTCCCCTCTCCTATTCTAGTTAAGCACTTAGCTTTTCGTGGATACGCAATGTGATTCTTCCATATGTGGCGGACGCGCCGCCAGAGTTTTAACCATGGCTGACGTGGATGCTGCGCAAACGACCTGGAAAGAGATGGTCGGCCCGCAAGTCTTTGAGGTGGTTGTGGCAGGCTGGACATGGCCCTGAGCATGAAGGGACTAGTTCTAAGGAAGACATAGGAGGACATGGCCCCTGCGAAGGAACACACGCCCAAGAAAATCCTTCCGCCGAACAGTTTGCGACCAATAGCAAGAAGCGGCCGGCCTCGGTGTTGAGTGAAAACAGCTCTGGTCTTGGGCAGAATTGGACCTTGAGAGAGAAAGTAATAATGAATCCGAGGGTTCCGCTTCAGCGGTTTCGGCATGTGCAACAAATTGTCAGTTCCGGAGGGCAGTGAACTTTTAATTATGGCTCTTTCACAGCAGCCGGCGTTGTGTATGCCAGGTAGTATAAATGCGATGAAGGATTTCCACAAGGGTCGATACTCCTTCACGACCTAATTGTCACCCTAGCATAGTTTGAGTTGGCATAGCTTTAGAGTAGACACATACAGATTTCATAGTCACTCAATGCAAGCTGAACGCTGTTTCCAGTACAGCAAACCACTATTTGCGTTACACACGCGACAGCCAGCGACGGCGAAAATCAACTCACCACTATGGCATAACTTCCAGCTCCGCATGAACATTGGCACCGGACATAACCAGCACTAGAAAGCATGCACAACCATCCAGACCCTATTCAAAGGCTATGCCGTTCATTTATAATAATTCTCGAACTATTAAATCTGCACATGGCGGAGTTTGCGTGCAACCCTTCTGATAACCCCGTTTATCAGGCCAATAGCACACTCCAGTGAAAGCCTTTCCACCCTTATCTTGTCGACTTCACCAGAGAATTGACTGCCTGTATGTTCACACCTAGCCGACCACACATTTCCAGGGCTCCATTCTCCTCCTTCCATTCTGGGCTTGCCAGCAAAACCTCATCCAACTACAGCCGTTTGCTCGACTTCAACATTGCTCAAATGTCTGGCAATGTACTCGCGGTTGATGGCCTTGTGAGCGTCTGGACATTCTAGCTTGCCAGTCTGATCCTGGACGGCGCGTTCCACGTATAGCCTATCCTCGTGAAAGCTCATGCCTTCGGGAACGTCATTCACCCACCCCGGAATATCCGCAATGAAAAGTGGGTGCTGAATGGCCGCTGGCGCAGGAACAAATTTGGCCGTATTCCAGTCGATCACACTATCACTGCGTGTTAACTGTGGCGGAAGGTTGCGGTTGGATGAGGTAAATAATGGTGGACGCACCCCAAAAGTCCGTCGTCGTCGGCCAAAACCTTCCATGCGATCAGATCTCCGTGTCTCACAGCCAGTCTCTTGCCCCCCGTAGTTGGAACCATCTCGGTAGCGTTCTCAAATATTACAGCCCACTCTGGAATGCAAGCACCTTTGTATTCCTCTGGCATTCAGATGGCTCGGCTCTTGCGAACTCTTTGTCCGGGATCCCTGCCGTGATTAGAAAATTCGTCTCCCCGCCCTAAACCTCCCCTACATGACTATCAACGAAGGGACTGTTGGCAAAATACATGAAAGAAAAAGCGACAAAGAAATGCGGACGACCCGAGAAGATTGCTCGTGACCAGCTGGCTCTTTGTGATCGTGATGTTACATGTGGTAGAGGCTCAATGAGGCTGAGGGATGCACCCAATGAGGAGTATTTTCCGCTGCCCTTTAGGTGGTGTGTGGCTTGCAATTGTGGCATAATTCTTTGCTGCGATGAGGCTGAGGCTTGATGACTAAAAAGTTCCAACTCCGTTCTGCTTCCATTTCAATCATATGCATCCAGCACTCTCACGGCCGACGTACGCACCATCACCAAGATGGCGCGCCTAAAGGCGAGACTCGGTCCCCGAGGGGCTGTCCTCGATGCCACATCAGTTCCCGACCAGGCATCCCGTTCTTGCTGTTTGCGATACCACACACCATGTACCCCGACTGGCCGCTCTCGAGCGCGGATCTGGTGCCGCTGCCACGGTGCGACGGCCCCAAGCTGAAGCCGTTCGACTTCCAAGGTGCGCAGGCGATCGAGTTTCTCGACTACCTCGGCGAAGGGCTCCACGCGCACGCGTTCAAGGTGCAGATCCGCGGGCAGATCTACGCACTCAAGCTGGTAAGGTGGCACGATGGATGGATGCATCCTCAACCTCGATGGAATCCGCTGACTCTGCCCGTCTGTATCTCCAGTTCCGGTTTCTCGACGACAACGACTGGCACAGCCCTGATCTCGACATGCAACGGAACGACCGCGAGCTCATGACCGCCTTCTACAACTACGCGGAACCCTTCAGCTGCGAGTGCCGTGCCTTCGGGCGGCTCCAGGAGGCCGGGCACGAGGAGCTCGCGGTCGGTTGCTTCGGCTACGTGCTGCTGGACGAAGACCACGAGCGCGCGCTGTACAAACGCTTCAGCCTCAAGGACATCGACTTCATCGGCAACATCACCCGGCTGCAGCAGCTCGGCATCGTCCATATCGACCCCGCGCCCCGGCAGCTGGTGAGCGGCAAGATCTGCGACTTCAGCACGGCCATCACCACACCGCATTTCATCACGACACCCGAGCTGAACCCGCGCCTGACGCGCGAGATGCGGGTCGCTATGGAGCGCAACACGTTTCAGTTTTCCATCGAGGACTATCTCGCGTTCGACGATATGATGCTGGTATGGAACTGGGAGCATGCTGCTAAGAAGAGCACGATCGCGGTGCAGGCATTTCCCGGCGGCCACGGCCCTCCGCTACTCCAATGCCACAAGCTGAGGAACAAGGCGGCTCGGGAGCGCGTCTTTACTTACGTCGACCCGAGACGGTACAACTGGAAGTGGCAGCCCAAGGGCAAAAACAAGTGCCGACGACGGGTGGTTGCCAGGCCGTCCAAGTGGGTTTACTGCTGTGGCGAGGATGATGGGGGTCGGTTGGTTGAGAGACTGAGGAGGTACATGCCGGGACGCGAGAGGTTGAGATGGGATTATAAAGATGGGTTAATCTTTCCGCGGATTGAGGGCTAACTTAGATTGTTTCATCCTCTACATATTATCGTCGCAGCGCCCGGCCAATTGACCATCATCAACCCCCGCCGCAGATCCTCCCGCACAGCCACTAACCCAACGCGTACTGGGGATAACCGTAAGGGTTAGCGTAGTTAGCCCGCGCACTACTACACAGGAGGTTAGAGGGATCGGTGAAAGAATTACCTACATGGGAACAGCAGCCCCCCATGCGGCCAGGTCCCCTGGAGCTGGGATGACTGGGGCCAAGGGGTAGGCCTCGTTGACTGGCGCCGGGGGGTGATTGACTGCGGCCATGGCCTCGTAGGCTGGCGGCGGTGGTGGGCTTGTAGGCTCCTCAAAGCCAGAGTACCGGTGCCGGCGGATCCAGTTGCCGTCGCCGACCTGGCGCGGCTCCCACTCGCCAATGCCAACAACATCAGGCTCGGGGAGTAGGCAGCGGTGTTGCGGCGCCGACAGGGCCAGCCCGTAAGCAGCGATGAGGTTGTCGAGCGTGAAGTCGCTCCAGAGCTTGACATCAACGAAGTCAATCGCCGGCCACGAGTCACCCTTCGTGTTCTTGGTCCCCCTGGCCTTGAGAGGGACGGGCGGCTTCGCCTGCGTAAGCACGCGCCGCAGGGTTGTCGTGTTCACACTTCCAGCCATGTTGTATGCTTGTCTTGGTGAGCTGGGTGATGTTGTTGGAGTAAATTCAAGTTGACCGTTTCGCCCTTCTTTGAGAGAAATTTATAGGTGTGACAGCCCGGGTTACACATCACTAAACGAGATACGATGCCACCGCCAGGGACGCCAAAGGCTGTGCTCTTCTGCCGCAACCAATTGCCGTTCGATCCCACATGATGTGGCTTGCCATTGTCGCCTCATTGTGGTCCAAATTAAGGAAGCCAAGCTGGGCATTGCACCGCCGGTAGCTTTGCTTGAAAAGCTCCCCACTTGCCTCAACGGGCACGCACACATTAAGCTGCTGCCTTGAATCCCATGGCGCTCGACGAGGGCGCGCCCATGGTGTTCCTCTCAGCCCAGAGCCTCTCGAAGAGGGCACCCGTCGCGACGGCGAGTTCGGCCTCCTGAAGGAATGTTTAGGAAGCCACCGTTGAGCTGCCAAGGGAGTAGACGATTGCTATTGGCTGGTGACGTCTGTCCCGGCAGGGCGGTGTGTGGAGACACGGTCACCGGTCCACTACTGACACGCACGCCTCTGCGTGGCCCCACTGGGATAGGGCTGGATTAGATCGCCCGCAGGGGCAGGGATGGTACATACTAGCGTCAGGGGAGTAGGAATAGTGGCTATCGATCGCCGCTGGTGGCTTGCAGGACGGCACATGCACCCTGAAGTGAAGGTGGTTATCCTGGGTCTCCGATGGCAACCATGAGAGAGCATCCAACAGGATGGACCTCTGTCCGCATTGGTGAGACCAGGCCGGGATACGGGAGCGACCTGTATTTGCATGTAGATCGTCTTGGTGGTGCACGTCAACCAGGTAGGACAGCCAGCAGGATGTGACCACGATCGTTCAACGCGACACCACGCGCCTCTGTATGTCACACTAGGACAGATTAGGAGAGAGAACCTTATTTGGTGGCTTGAAAGCGGATTGGATGTCCTCCCGCAGGGCACTGCCGCTCTGGAGGCGGCCTCCGTGGGCATTGCCTCTCCATCACCAGGCCGTGCTGTATAGCACAAGAGCTGGTGGCAGCCGGCGAACGTCGTTTGCCGGGGCAGATGGACGTGTCGAACGCCATGTTGGATATCGGAAGGACACGCAAGTTGCCGATGCTGAGCGCCGGCGTGCCGTCCATGTCCGGCGCCCGATGGCCAAGGGCGAGGGACGCAAACGCGACGGTGATGCTGGGCTGCATGACAAAGTAGGCTAGGTCGAGCAGCCAGCCGGCCATGCCAATGCGCCCGGACAAGCTCCTCCGGCATGGCAAAATCAAGGAGCGGCAGGACACACAGCGGCTGCAGGAGAAATTCAAAAAAACACATGTCTCCACGTATGGCCATTCATGAACGCTCGCTACTGATAAGCTTCTGGAGGCGACGCATACCTGCACTAGGGCCGGTGCAAATAAGCCTATATGATATTATGCACTGGCCCCCTAGTGCAATTAAGATCTATTATGTAAGAGGAAATATAGTCTTATTGAAAAGGGGTAATTAATATACTATAAGTTAACTTAATTTAATAATTAATAGCTCTTATAGTCTTAATTCTACTTATTATACTTTTTTTCTATTATAATTAACTTAATTAATATTCTTTTTTACTTTCTTAATAATAATACTTTTATATATACTTAAAGTTCTAAATTAACTTATATTATATTAGTTATAATATTATAATAAGGTATTATATATTACTTATAGCTATAAGTAGATTAATTTATTATTAAAAGATAAAATAATATATATTAAATAGCTATATATATAGTAAATTACCCTTCTATTTAATTATATAAAGAAATATTATAATATATATATATAAGAGAGATATTATATATATACTTATATCCTTTTTATATTTAACTTATATAATAAATCTTAATTATATTAAAAGGCTAATATATAATATTATATAAGCTTATTTATATTAGCCTTAGTATAAATATATATTATTACTTTTAGAAGCCTTATTAATTAGTAAGTAAGTACTTAAAGTAATATATATTTATATTAAGGCTAATATAAATAAGCTTATATAATATTATATATTAACCCTTTAGTATAATTAAAATCTATTATATAAGTTAAATATAAAAGGGATATAAGTATATATATATATAATATCTCTCTTATATATATATATTATAATATTTCTTTATATAATTAAATAGAAGAGTAATTTACTATATATATAGCTATTTAATATATATTATTTTATCTCTTAATAATAAATTAGTTTACTTATAGCTATAAGTAATATATAATACCTTATTATAATATTATAATTAGTATAATATAAATTAATTATAATATATTATATAATATATAAAGTAAAACTTTCCCTTTTATAAGAAGGTTTTTATTCTTATATTAAATAGTATTATAAAAAATATATAATTATAATTAAAGCTAATATCTAAATACTTAAAGCTTAACCTTATAAAGCTATCTACTTATTAATTACTTTATATAGCTCTTTCTAAAAGGTAAATTTACCTTTAAAAGAGATAGTATTATTAGGAAAGTAAAAAGGAATATTAATTAAGTTTATTATAATAGAAAAAAAGTATAATAAGTAAAATTAAGACTATAAGAGCTATTAATTATTAAATTAAATTAACTTATAGTATATTAATTACCCCTTTTTAATAAGATTATATTTCCTCTTATATAATAGATCTTAATTACACTAGGGGGCTAGTGCATAATATTATGTAGGCTTATTTGCACCGGCCCTAGTGCAGGTATGCGTCGCCAGCGCTTGGTTAGTGGCTGTGCGGAAGGTGTCTGTTTTTGACGTGGAGATGCTTCATCGCCACAATCGTTATCTTATCAGAGATTAGCGCCACATCTCACTACGGATATCATCCGCGTACCCACCGTTCCACTCCGGGCGTTTCTTATCGTCTCCCATTCCGTTTCCCTATCGCACCTCCACCTTTTCAAAACGTTGGTGTCCCGTCTATCGACCGTAATGCGGGGTTCACGATCCAGTTCGAGCGTAATGTACGTACGTCAAGGCCACCACCTTGAGCTGTTCAGGCGAACGGCCGCCAAGTTCAGCACGATTACAATTACTGAGCAGCCTCCAGGCCCTCGAGAAATTGCGCTACCCGCGCATCCATTTCCGGGTACCTGGACAATAAGTAAAAATCGTGCCAGAACTCGCGTGCTTGCGTGAAGCCGGGGAATGACCGCTCGACTCCGAGTCGATGATGCCAGTAAAGGCTGCCGTCCTCAACCATGATGTTCAACGTTGGTCAAGTCCCCATGCGTAAGCTGTGCCGTAACCAACCGGAAAGAGGAAAGCCGAATAGACCGGCTCTCCGCCGAGGCTTTGGATCCGGGTTGACTGGAGCTGCCGGAGCTGGGCCAAGTCGTCGGCGGTTTGTCGTGCCGGAACAGAGCTTGACGTGACTGTGGTACCGACATCCGTCTTGACGCTCGACAGACCAGCTGCATGCAGTACAAGATGTTTCGGTCGCCATGCTATAAGCTTGATGAGGATTAAAGTGAGGTGGGTATTCGCCGACTCACCCCCGCCACACTTCAATCAACCACCCAGAAGGGGTCGCCCAAAGATCGAGGTACCAGTTTCGCTAAGCGCCGAGCGATGGCCTCCCTCACTGACGCCGAACAGGAAGCTCCCCTCAGACGACGCGATCCCAACAGCGAAAGAATGCCCACAGCATGACTCTTGCAGTACGGGCTGTCTTCCGTGCTGTGGGGCGCGAAGGTGAGGTTGACCGACAACTCCTAGGCTTCTCCATCTCGCATGACCATAGAGAAGGACGGATCTACGGCTACTATCCGGTGACCCTGCATGGGACTGGAAGGGTAGGTAGATGATGGTCAACGCGACACATGGCAGCATTACCAAGAAAGCAGAATACAAATCAGTCAATTCGAGTCTAGGAAACATGTATAATGTGCCTCCCGGAGGAGTGGTCCATCAATTGTCTCGCGCATGACCTTGGTCCCAAGATCCTAGCTTGAGCACTCAGCTTAGGCAACCTTGTTGGGGTTGTGGTAGTTGACGCTGTCGTTCCAGCTGCAAAGAAGTTAGCATTGTCCACACTCCCAAGAGCCGATCCGTTGCGTCCGCTGGTGACGCGCGTTCTCGGCGAGGAAAGCATCGGAACTTACAAGAGGGTCTAGAATGAGGTTAGCAACACGCAATTGAGTCAACCGGGCATGTCGACGTACCTTGTCTCCTTCGCCCCACTGGTAGTTCTTGGAGCGGATGTTCTGGTACGAGTACTCGGTGCGCTCCTCCAGAGGAGGCATGTGGTTCCAGTGGTCCCAGTGCTCGTTCCACAGCCAGTAGGCGTTGGCACCGGCGGCGATGAGGCAGGGAGCGACGCCGCTGCGATCTGTTAGCAATTTGCCCTCCATTGGCGACCATCCGCGCGTCTTCATCCGCGTCCTTCCGTATCCCCGAAATCGACGCTCGGCTCGTAAATTCACTCAATCACGGCGGGAGGACGTACTAGATGGAGATCTTCTTCCACAGCTCTGCGACGCGGTTAGCATATGCCCGTTCCCGTCGCCCCAATTGGGGACGCCGGACGCAGGACGCAAAACTCACCAGTGGTGCCCTTGGCGTGCTCCTTGATGTGCTGGCGCTCCTTGACGAAGGCGTTCTCGGTGGCGGTGCTGGCCAGGCGGCGCTGGGCGGGGGCGCGCAGCTGCGCAGCGAAGCGCGGGACGGTGCGGGCGAGCTGTCGGACGGCGGACATCGTGGGCGAAGGGGTTTTTTTGATCGTTTGGCAGGTTGAGGGATGGGCGACAACAGCTTTGGAGAGATCAGGTCATAACCTCGTCTGAGCTCGGCTAGAGCCGCCAATCAGTGGTGCCTCAATTGTCAGGTACCAAATTTGTTGCCCTGTGACCTGTCAGACGGAGGGACCCGGCCGAAGGGATAACTAAAGACAAGGGATCCGAGATTAACCCGGAAAGAGGGGAAATCCCTCAGACAGGGAGGTCAGAGGTCCGGGGGCGCAAGCAAGCAAGAACAACACAACTTCTAGTAGATTAAGCATCAATTGAATAATCTTTAAGACCTTACTATTATTATCTATTTTACTGTATTCAATTACCCTGAACTTAGCGCGTTTAATCCACTTTCCGAACCATTACGTATCCGACAATTAAGAGTCTTATTACCTCTATTAACAATAAGACCGTAAGCTTCTAAAATATCAATTCCTATAATCTACTGAGATAATAAGGTTATATTAGCCGGATCTACCGATTGGCAGAACTAGAAGGGCCTATTCATCTTAAAAGCGAAGTCCCTATGCCTCTAGGAATATATTAACCCTAAAAATAAGGACCCCTTAGCGTTTAAGGCTCCTTTAGCTATACTAGCCTTTGGCTTCTTAGGAGAGGTTAGAAGCACTTAGACCTGAGTAGCTAATATCGTTATAGAGGCAGATAAGATGCGCCTATATGTCTTTAAGATCCATAATCGTCACTATAATTAGGAGGTTAAGAATATTGCCTTCCTAAAGGATTAGGTTAAAGCTATAGTTAAGACCTAGATTAGGGAGTAAAACTATGATAAAGATAAGGACCTTTAAGACTAGTATCTTAACCTCTTGAAGGCTATTAGCCTTAACCTTTATCTGGCCTGGAGTGTAGCTATAATCGCTTAGAATAAATTCTTCTACGCTATAGCTAAAATTCCTTAAGATCTAACGAAGTAGGTAGACGAGTTTAAAAAGGTTATATATAATACCTTAGCCCTAGAACTTCCTCTCGTATAGGAAGTCATCCTTTAGTACCTCCTACTCTAATAGCTAATTGAGCCTTTCCTTAGGTAAAGGCTAGAGATCTAGAAGGCCTAATTTACTACTAAGATTAAGAATAACTCCCTTTCCTACTAAGAGATTATAACTTATATCCGCCTTAAGATAGTAGTAACTAAATGACTACAATAGAAGACCCAAGGAGTTAAGAGAGGAGCTATATTTCCTGCGGCTAATAATAACTCAAACGATTTAATACTTCACAGTGAGTTGGCTACCTTACTATCTTCCAAGAGAAAGAAGCAAGCTAAGAAGAGTAAGGCTAAGATAAGATTATCATTACTAATAAAGACAATATACTAAGCTTACGGCTAATTCTATCTACTAGTATAATATATATATATCTTTAAGGATAAGCTACTACTATAGTTTAAGGAAAGGGAAGCTATAAGAAAGACTATAGATAATAACCTAGCTAATAACTATAGCCTTAGGGAGAAGATTAGGAAGATTAAGGCATCTAAGGGAGAAGAAGGTCCCTCAAGCGAATAACTAATATGAGGGGTTAGGAAAGCGCTAGCAGTATTACTTGCCTTATCGAAAGAGGTAGCTTTCTTAGGCTCCTTATACCCTCTAAGGGACTCTATAATACTGGACTCTAGAGCTACCTTATATATCTTTAACACTAAGTTAAGGTTTACGGACCTTATCGAAGCTAGCTCTATAGACTTTATTTAGGCCAGGATAAAGAAGGTCCCTGTTAAAGCTTATAAAAACATTACGATTAAGCTGACCTTAGTTGATTATAGAGAAGAAAGATATCTCTATCTTCGAGATGTTATATACTATAAAGACTTTACTTATAATGTGGTATCTCTATGAAAGCTAAGGAAGTATAGTATCTAGTAGGACTAGAGCCCTAGTAATAACTCCCTTTAAGACCGATATAATAGAGTAATCAGCAATCTCTTAGACCGCTACGATTAGTATATCCTAGAAGACAACTTAACTAAGGGAGGACCATAATATAAGGTCTTCCTAGCCCAGTCATATTACGAGAAGTCAAGTAAAGCAGATGCTAAAATGTAGCACTAATGACTTAATCACCCTAGCCCTAAGGCCCTTAACCGGCTAGTTAGCGCCTCTATAAGCACGAAGATTAAAGGACCGACTATAATAGAGTGCCCTAACTGCCTAATAGTAAAGATAAAGCGCTAGGTCTCCTATGCCCTAAGATCACATAATAAAGGGCTAGGATTACAACTTACAGTCGATTTTACACACCTAATCGCTAATGCTAAAGGTTTTAATAGCTTAATATTATTTATAGACTGATAGTCTAAATACATTTAGGAAATATACCTATAAGATCGAATAGTAAAGAACCTTATTAAGGCATTCGAAATGCTACTTATAACATTCGAAGCCTAATACTAGATTAAGCTATAGGTCTTTAAGTATGATAATAAGATCATAATGATTAAGAGAGCAGTAGGTAAGATGCTTAAGAAAAAGGGCATTTTAATTGAGCCCTTAGCACCTAAGACCCAGGCTTAAAATAGGGGCGCAGAGAGATTAGGAGGAGCGATCGAGACTAAGTCCCATGCTATAAGGCAGGGAGCCTACCTTCCTAAAGACCTCTAGCGTAAGATCTATAGTATAGCCATCTACCTTCACAATTATCTCCCTTAATATATATTCAACTGGAAGTCCCCTTACAACCGATTTTACACCTACCTTACCTATCGTAATAGTATTATTATTAATAACTAAAAGCCATACCTTAGGCACCTTTAAGTTTATAGCTATAAAGTATATATAATAACTATAATAGCTTAGAGGAAGGTAGAATAACTATATAAGCTTAACCTAAAAGTATTTATTAGCTACCTAGTTAGGTACTAGTCTATGAATATCTATAGGATCTAGAACCTACTTCTAGATAAGATTATCTTAATAAGGGATATTATCTTTAATAAGGAAGAAACCTTCCTAGGAAGTCTAAAGGAGCTTAAGGATAACTTCCTCCGTATAAAGAAGAGTAAGATTGCTAACCTTCTATTATAAATAGAGGAAGTATAACCTTAATAAGAGCTAAGCTAGGAAAATAAAACTAGCGATAACCTTATTACCTCTCTCTATAAAGATAATAATGTATATACTACTAACGGCTCGGGTGATAGCTAAGACCCTGTGGGGGAGATATAGGATAATAGAGCAAAAGATAGGGTCGGAGAAGACCCTAAGACTCTATATTTAACCCTATAAGAGTCTCTATTAGTAGGGTTATTTATAAAGACGATCATAAAGATAGAGGCATTAGGAAGGCTATCCCTAGTGAGTGAAGAAAGCACTTATATGACTAAGAAAGAGTTATATTAGCAAGCTACCTTTACAGTAGGTCGCTTAGTTACCCTAATAGGAAAATTCTAAGGGAAAGAAGTTAACCGGGCTAGACTATACTATCTACTATAGCAGTCATTACGACGGGCTGATCTATAAGACTATATACACTAAAGGGAGCTCCCCTTGCCTCCTTATTATTACAGCAAGCTAAAGGAGCACCCACTATGCGATCTATTCCTTAAGGCAGAAGAGACTTACCTCTAAAGTCACACTGAAATGGGCTTATAGACTAAGGTATTAAAGGAGCAGGCAAATAGGAACTAGATCCTAGACTACATATAGGTTTACACCTATAAGACTAATAAGCATAGCTTCCTTGCAAAATGCAAGGCCCGCCTTATTATATGAGGCGACTAGTAAGCTATAGGAACATAAGAGATATACGCGTTAACCCTTATAGGGAAATCCTTCTAAACACTTATCGCTATTACGGCACGCTTCGACCTTAAGCTTATATAGTATGATGCTATTAATGCGTTTATAAACGCTCCCCTTAATAAGAAAGTCTATATAAGGATGCCCTTAGGGCATAAAGAGGCAGGAAAGATCCTACTTATGAATAAGGCACTTTACAGACTTAGGGAATCCCCTTTCCTATAGTAATAGGAGCTTAGGGGAACCCTAATAGAGCTAGGTTTTAAGATAGTTCCCTATAAGCCCTGCTATATGATTAAGGATGGGATTATTGTGTTCTACTATGTGGATAATATTATCCTTACCTACTAGAAACACTTAACTAAGGCGGTAACCTAGCTTATATATTAGCTTTAAGCACGATATAATATAATAGGCGGGTAAGACCTCTAATAGTTCCTTGGGATAGTAGTCTATTAAGACTAGAAGAAAAGACTAATTTAGCTATCTTAATCCTAATATGCACTTAAGATTACTAATCTAGTTATAAACCTAGACGCTAGAAGTAATATTCTAACCCTAATGATTAAGATCGAGCTCCTAGTATACTAAGGCTAAGCCTTGATGGGAGAAATCTAAAGTTACTAACGGAAGATTAGCTTAATCCTATATATTATAGTAATTATACGCCCTAATATTGCCTTTGTAGTCTTACGGCTAGCACGCTTTAACTAAAACCTAGGACCGTACTATTATAAAGCTATAGACTAAGTCCTCTTATACCTTAAGAAGACTTATAGACTTACGCTCTAACTAGGAGGTAGAGATAACTTCATTATGGCTAGCGATACTTCCTTCGTAGATAACTTAGCTGACTATAAGAGCTTATAAGCATATATTATAAAGTTATTTAGAGGGGTTATTAGATAGAGGGCAAATAAGCAGGCTATAGTAACGATATTAACGACTAAGGTAAAGCTACTAGCACTATCTTAAGCAGCTAAAGAAGGTATATTCTAGAGTTAGCTCCTTATAGAGTTAGGACTTAAGATTAGCAATACCGGATGCATACGAATTCAGTATGATAATAAGCAAATAATCACACTTATCAATAAGCAGCTTAGCCGGCTAAGCATATGCCTTTAGCATATCGATGTATACAACCACTAGCTACATTAGGAAGCAGAGAATAGAACGATTGCGGTAGAATATACACTAATGAAGGAGATACTAGCTAACGGACTTATAAAGGTCCTTTCGAACGAAGCATTCAGAACGTTCATATAGTAACTTAGGCTTATAGATATTATAGATTAGCTTAAGGAAAAGAAAGAGCTTAATAACCTTATGGACCTTATGACTTAGCTTTAGTTAGATCTTAATCTAGACCCCTTTCCTATACCTAACTTAAGGAGGATTATATTAGTAACGGCCTAATTAATATAGTAGCTATACGCCCCTTTGCCGTAAGAAGCCCGAATATTCGTATGATTACGTTAGCTAGAGCCACAATTGCGGCAGGAGTAACGAGAGCCTTAGTTAACACCTTATAAGTTAGGATTAATAACTTCCCTACTAGAAAGACCTAGGTTAGCGTAACAGTTAGAGCTACTACAATCGAATAGTAGGATATAGCTATTCGAATAATATTAAAATCACGTAAGGCATAACTCTTCTAAGAGCTAAGACTAGAAGTCGAAGCTCCACCTAAGTGGTAGGATAACCCTCCTTTTTACTAGTCTTAAGAGCACTATTAGTACTATATTATTATCTATTTTTATATGATTAATAATGTATAGTAGCTCTAACCGTTATGATAGTGTACTGGTTAGAGTTACTACTACTTTTTGTAAGACTAGTATTCGATTTCCTTAGTAGCTAGTTATAACCTGGATTTTAGTCTCTAATAACACTAAGGAAGGAACCAAATAGAAGATAGTCTTAGCTATAGATAGCTTTAACTAGGGAGGTATGTTAGATAGAGGGACCTAGCCGAAGGGATAACTAAAGATAAGGGATCCGAGATTAACCCAGAAAGAGGGGAAATCCCTTAGATAGGGAGGTCAGAGGTCTGGGGGCATAAGCAAGCAAGAACAACACGACTTCTAGCAGATTAAGCATCAATTGAATAATCTTTAAGACCTTACTATTATTATCTATTTCACTATATTCAATTACCCTGAACTTAGCGCGTTTGATCCACTTTCCGAACCATCACATGTCCGACATAACCGCATCGCACGTGACCTGCAGGATCGCTGCGAGTGACCTCATTTTCTCGAACTCGACGTACCCTAGACTACTTGATGAACCAGGTACGTCCGTAGATCGAGACAGGATGAGAGCGTTCGGAGCCTCCCGCAGCTCATGTCACAGGGTACAGACCTTGGGGGTGACAGGAACGCGCCCGCTCGTTGGCAAGCACCAATGGTAAATCTGCCGAGCTCGGGTTCTCGTATGTGTGTGTATCTTGGCTTGTGCACCGGGGCATTCGAGGAGAGCCCATATGAATAACAAGGAGACCGGCATTTCTGAGACTGGGCAGTTGCAACCTTCACATACTTCGTTGAAATCCCAAACCCTCGCCGCTTTCGTCACAATGTTCTTCTACGACTGAACTGTCCACCTCGCCGGAGATGGGGTTGTGGAAGTTTTGGACACTGAGCCACCCTGCCCGTCTGGAACCTGAGAGGGCAGTCTACGCCACCGGGCATCCGAGACCTGACGCGGATTGCATTGTCAGTTCTGTCTTCGAAGTCGCTCGGCGGACTCTGGTGTCTCTCAGCCATGAGGTATTTTGGTCATCGACGGACGGCGAGAGTCCTCATTGAAGCAACCAACGTTGAAGCAGAGCCGAGTCTAACTCATGCAATGGGTAAGATTGATCAACTCGCCATGTACAGGTTGAACATCTTGGCTCGACAAGCACCAGCCACGAAATTCTGATGCAGCTACCAGTCGATGGGGGTTCCCTCACTTCAACGAGACCTGTTACGACAAGGGATTTAGGGCTGCTATTGAAGAGATTGTTCGTCCTGGCTGCCAGGCGTTTCAATCGTCACAGGTAACAAATGGTGTGCTGGTTGGATCGCAGATAAGGAAACTACAGGGGCATTTGCACGGATCGACAGACCTGAGGACGGCATGTTGAGGGGGGACACGTATTACTTCCGTCTCAGGGAGCACGATGCAGCATGTAAATAGGAGCATGTCCCTTCGTTTGGGCTCTTCTGGCCCCTGTGACTTACAACCCTCGTTCTTAGTCAAATATCCTATCCTTCCGTCCTTCGATCATGGGCGATTCCCTTAGTGACGTTCTCACACCTTGGTCCAACCTAGTGATTCCTCTTTCCTGCCACCAATCCCCGCTCGTCTTCGCGCCGCCTCGACGCCTCGCTGATGTCCCAGACGCGAGATGACAGCTTGTAGATTGTAGTTGTCTCCCCGGAACACTTTCAAGTCGCCGTTCAGCCCTACCAAGCCGTATAGCTGGACCTTGGCGTTCGGCCATCACCAGAACTGAGGCTCATTGAACCATAGCTGGTGAACAAACCCCTTCATAAGCTCATATTCTATGAAAACCAACCCATTTCGTTTCCTTGTACTCATTCCACCGTGTCGCCGGTGCACGGGATACCTGTGTCGTCTACCAGCCTTGTTCGCGGAGGCATATGATGCATTTGTTGCGCATGACGGTATTGAATGCACCTTGAAATGTCAATTGTAATCGGCTATCTTCTTATATATGAACCCCATATAATCTATGTTACAACGTAGCTAATAACGCTTCATCTTGGCTCCATCATTTTGAGGCTTAGGTGAGGATTCTCCCCACAATTGCTTCGTACTTCCTGGAGTCATGATGCTATCCATAGTGGCGCTTGTGAGCCATGCCACCTAATGAAAGCGATGGCAGTGAGCACTGAGCGAAGTGATCCTTTCTATAGCATGTTGGATGCTTCTCTATCAGGGCAGCCCACTGGGTGCCATCGGAATATTGTATGTCGGTCTTGCAATCTATCAATTGAAGCGATTGGAGGACAGCAATATCCGTTTTGCTCGAAATACATGCCGAGCTGAACTGCTGTACTTGTTCATAAGCGTCGTGGACGAAAGTCTCAGTGACTTTATCGAGTAGCTCCAAGTACGCTCAGCATTGGTCGCTTGTGCGTTCAAAGCGACGTGGCTTAGGCTGGTAAGAGAGATTGTTCTTTTAGGAGTCACGGTTTCGATGACCGGCCTCATGAGAGACCACGTCGAGGGCTCAGTACCATTTGTGGATGCGCCTGTTGTTGTGTAGATAAAGGCTAGCGATGAATCGCATGGCTCTCAATCCTCTCGGTGTATTTCAGCTCTTCCTCCCAGCTGGGATTGTTAGGGTTGCTGTAGACTATATTGCTATATCAAGCGCTGCCTCTTTCTTTAAGAATATCACCGTTTGTACACTCGGGCTCGGGGGTCCTGGGCTCACCGGTCTGCTGTAGTCCAAGAATAGGCTGTAGCTCGGAAGTAGACTCAGGTTCGGCGCTCTCATAGTCCTCGGCGACATTAGACTCGGCGGCGGCATCAAAGACTTCAGAGTTGGCGGTTCCGTGGCCAGAGGTCTGCTCAAGTTCGAAAGCAGGATGCAGGACAACAGTAGACCCCGGTGGGATAGCAGGCTGAAGTTCAACTTGGCCCCGTTGCTTGTCAGGGTTGTCAACGCAAGTGAGTCGCGTACCGTCTTGTTACCAACCTTGACTGGAGCGTTACTTTGCCCCGCTCTTCATTGCTTTGACCGATAGGCTGTTCATCATCGAGGGCGTTCTCCACAGGAGGTCCAGCTTCAAGAGCTGCGAGTTTGGGTTCAGTTTCGAGCGTGGGCGCAACTCTCACGGCATTCTCAGGCCCGACAGTAAGTTCAAGCTGAAAAGCACATAATTCATCACGGGAACAGGAGATGGTACGTGCAAAAGACTATATTTGATGTAGTTCTAAACTGGATTGCTGGCTTAAGGCTGGTATAATAATGATGAATGAAATTGTCTACATAACAGGTACATTGAGAAATGTGTTAATTGACGGCAGTCGGAGCTTAGGGTTCCGCTCCTGCAGGAACTTTTGGGTCTGTTCGATTGTTTGCTGAGTGAGTTGCAGCCGTTGCAGCTGTGGCAGACAGTATTTTTGCTGAGGGTACCGAGAGGGTTGTGGCGGCGGGAGGCGGAATTGGCGCCGAGGCTGAGGCTCCTTCGGGTGCTGGGAAGCCTGAGGAGGAGGGTCCCGAGGAGGAGGGTGCTCAGAATGCTGAGAGAACTGTTCCGGTGGAGCCCAGACTAGCTGCTGAGGCTCCTGTGGCTCCTTTGGCTCCTGGGACTCCGGTGACTCCTGAGAATGCTGAGGCTGCTGGAGCTCGCCATACCCAAGAAACCGCAGATGTTCTCTCAGTCTATTGCCAAATTGATCTTCCAGTCTCCATTGACCATCCGAACACTGATAGATCTGGATAACCAATGAGCCAAGCTTCAGTCTTTGCAGTCATTGTACTCACCTCCCCAGCGTTACGATTCAGCAGCTGGTCCATTTCGCGTTTATGCGCCGACTTCTTCCTCCCCCTCAAACCCGTGCGCTTGAGAACCGCCGTGACTAGACGCTCCAGCGTCATCGGCCCCTTGAGCAGTTCTCTGATGATCAAGGTCGCCTTGGGAGGAGTTGCCTTGTGACACTCCTCGGTGGTGTCCAGATGGACTCGCAGCTCTGGGAGTGTGTCGAATCGCATGGGGCAGGCTGGGCAGGCGGCGTCTTCACTCAGCTTTGCACCCGTTAGTGACAATACCTCGGAACATGATGGATAAACAGACAAGCCTGAACTTCGTCGCCTGGACTTCCCTGAGCCTGCCAAAGCCATCATGTACAAGCCCATCGTCGCTGACTCCTGGGATGCCGCGTCCAGCCAGCAGAGCCCGAACCTCACAGCCCGTAAAGGCTGAATGGGGTGGCCAAAAGCGGGTTATGACCAGGTCCAGTTGGTCCAATGTATCCCGTAGAAGAACCATATTCGGCTTGGATGAACTTGTGCCGGACAAAGACGGCGAGCCGCCCGTCCCCGGTTATATAATGCCCCCCCGGATGCACTCTCAAATCTCAACTGCCCGATCCGTACCAGCGCCAAAAGTACCAGTAATTTCCAACGCGAGCAGGGCGATGGGGGATGATTCAGCGCCACAGCGTTTCCGCTCGGGGGTACTCCGTAAATACCCCGATGTACACATGCGGTACGGGGCGTGGCCGCAGAGATGTGACGATTTACGTCGGCGAGGCAATGGGGGTGCGTGTGGCGTTGAGACGAGGCAACCGCCAATCTCCTGTATAGGCAAATGTCTTACCATCTTCCTGCCGTTGGCTCTGCTCGTCCGTGCGAGTAGATGATTGATGTGGCGGGTTCTGATGCATGAGAGGGCGGGGCTCACTGTGGCGGTTGGGATTCAGCTTGGCAAGGAACCAATACTGCCTTGTTTACGGAGTAGTTAAACAGGCATAAGCCAGGCTTCCTGACCTGCCCCTCCTGTCACAAATACAGACTACTCCCCGCTGTCTAGATACCTCGCGCTCTGTAGACACTCTGTAGACACTCTGTAGACTGCGTATTTCCAACATCTTACCTTGCAAACTTCACATTCACACGCTCTCGTTGCTTCCCATCACAATGTTGTCACTTTCTCGCGGGTGGGTGCTCCTTGTCGTCGCGTTGGCCGTCATTTGGCTCTCTTCTGTCGTCTTCAGCCGACCGAGGTGGAACCTGTCCGTCACACAACACCTGCCCGCATTGGGCCCCTGGGCGCTGTACTACAGAGCCCTTGTGGTGCGTTTGTCCTACCCTTCCCTTGTCCGCGGGCATTGACGCTTCTCAGACGCTATTCCCGCACGTATGGCCGACCGGGAATTTCCTGCTTCAGTTTCATCTCTGCGCCGCTGACATGTGCGCACTCTAGTCGAGTGTGGTCAAGACGGCCCTGGTCCACCAGACGGGCATCGTGCTTTACAAGTCGACGGAAACCTCGTTTGCGCCCGTTGCATGGTGAGCGGTCCTGACGGTATTGGTCCCGGCTCTTCAGCTCGTCCAAACGCGGATCTGGGGGTACTTCAAGTGTCACGGTTCAAGCATGGTGGTACACGGGGTCTACGCACATATGATGCGCCTCCTCGGAACATGAAGCCGACGGTCTTTCCTCGACGGCAAGAAGTTGCAATCCCTTCTCTCGCTGAGCGCCTCGGTGAAGGAGCTTCCAGGCGCACTGGACTTGGAGGTTTCAGCTGGCGAAGTGGAGTTCAGAAAGGTCTTCTTCAGCTACGATGGGAAGCACCCGGTTTTGAGCGGTCTCAGCTTCAAAATGCAGGCCGGCGAAACTGTCGCTCTGGTGGAGAAGAGCGGCGAGGGGAAATCCACAGTTGACAAACTGATGACGCGCCTCTACAGTATTGAGAGAGGGTCGATCCTCATTGACGGCTAGGACATCGCCAATGTCACGCTGGAAAGGTGCGCTCATCCCCCGCACCACCCAGCGCTGAGATTCATTTAACATTGTACTAGTCTGCGCGGCAGCTTGAGTGCCGTCTCTCAATCTCCGGTGTTGTTCGACGGTTCCATCATGTACAATGTCAAGTACGCCCACCCGGACGCGAGCGATGAAGAGGCGAAGCAGGCATGCAAAGACGCGAGCATCCACTCCGACATTGAGAGCATGCCCAAGAGTAAGTATTCTCGTTTGCCCGGCCAATGCGTTGCTAATGCGGAGTAGACTACCAGTCTGAAGTCGGCGAGCAAGGCGTGTAAGTCTATTTGACGTCTCATTAGACTCGGGGCGCCAACTCGTCGCTAGCAAACTCTCCGGGGGTCAGATCCAGAGACTCATCATCGCACGCGCGATGCTGATGAAGACTAAGATCATGTTGCTGGAGGAGGGCAGCCACGCGGACTTGGTGGCGGCGGGCAACGAATATGCCCGCATGTGGCTCGACCAAACGGGCGAGGAGTAGTCAAGAATCAATTAGATGTAAACATTCTGTTAGATTTGCATTACTGGCGTCTCCCACATAACGCCCGACTCAGATGAGCGCACTCGGTGAAAAGAGACGTAGATTAAGAAAAGATGAGCAAGATTCCTTCACGCTGTCCTGGTGTTTCTAGGCGGTGAAACTGTGCTCACATTTACAGTAGGGTGTCAGCCGCTAAGGACCCCTGTTGCATCACTCTCGGGAGGTATGGAGTATCTAGAATATCTCTCGACGCGGACTGAGCTGAAAAATCGGTTGCATCGAGTCTATCGCTAGCTGACGATGGATGCCTTAGGCACCAGCTATTACGTGATTCCTGCGATATGTGGCTTTTTGTGTCTTCGTTATCACGATGAGCCAGCGTCCAGACATGAGCCAGCGTCCAGACATGAGCCAGCGTCCAGACATGAGCCAGCGTCCAGACATGAGCCAGCGTCCAGACATGAGCCAGCGTCCAGACATGAGCCAGCATCCTCAGACTCCCCCCGAGGTCAACGACCCCATTCCGCGCTTCAATTGGAGAGAAGCCGGCCTCCAAGCTCAGCCAACTATTTTATACGAACTGGCCGCGCTGGATGGAGCATCTAGGACACTCAGGCGCGATGCCATGACGTCGATTTCGTGGATCATGCCTACCTTTATAGCTGCTAGAACCTGGGACCTCGGCTTGCCAGATGCATGCCAATCACTGTATGATAACATCAAGAAGGTGCGTACGTCAGACTCGCAACACCAGCGCCAACTAATACGTCTCGCTTCCAGGATCCCGCTATCAAACAGCTCAAGGAGCCCAAGTACCCACAGGTCTTTCAGGTCGAACCAGGCGGCATTATTTGGGTGCCGTCGGGTTACTTGGGACTGGGTGTGCTCTTGCAAGATAGGAGCGCTAACATCAGACTCTTGTCTCACCGTGGACGGTCTTTCTGCGACGATACATGGACCGTCGACCATAGACTACGCTTATCGGGAACGGGCTTCAAGACAGCCGAGCGGACAAAGTTCGTATTCATGCTGTTCGTGGCGGAGGCAGACTAGCTACCGATTACGCATCATGATGGCGGTGTTGAAGACTCTCCCGGTATCCCATATCGAGAGGAATTCTCCCGTGCAACAGGGCGCAGGGTCATGGACAATCGGGTTCCGCCGAGTCTTTGGAACGCCAAAAACAGCGGCGATGTCATCGGGCTGCAAGGGTCGCAACTCCTTCCCGGCATCTTGCTCGGTGGACGGGCTCCTTATGAGCCGCTGCTCGCCGCCCAGCAGTTCGTACAAGACATCGGGGATACGGAGCAGTGCCGAGGGCAAGGGATCGTTAGGTACATAGAGCGTTTCCGGATCAGACAGCATCTGGGCGACGACGCTGAAATGCGAATCCGTCAAGCGACCGGCATTGTTCAGCATTGCCTTGCCTGACATCAGTCAGTTCCAGTCACAAACGAAGGGCGTCGGCAGACGTACGACGGAGCAGGATCTCGTAGGCTCGGTCGCCCCGGCGCTCTGCTATTAAATCTAGCAGCCTGACGAGTTTCGGAACCGCCACCCTGTTCATCCGGAGTGCGGACCGTTTGAGTTTCAAGAAGGCCATCTTTTCGTGGACGAGCGTCTCGGTGCAGTCGCCCAGCCTCATCGCCACCACGCTCGCGGCCGTGTATACGGCCATGTACATCTGCCTCTCGTCCTCGGCGGCACTGGAGACGGCCTCGCCATAGTCCACAAGCAACTGTTCCCATCCCAACGCAGCGCGCTCGGCGCGGGACTTCTCGGCCAGTATCAACCCGTGAAACAGACTCCCAACGTCCTCTTCAGATCGGGGTTTGTAGTCATCCCAGCTTCTCTTCTCTTTGGGCATCCCCGCCAGCATCGCGGCGACGTCCTTGACTACCTTCTCGGGAGGCTTTTGGGGCTTGAAGTCGAGGCGAGACATGGCAGCGGGATACGTCGGTGGTTTGTTTGGTGACGATGGCAAAGGAATCTCCCGCACTTGTCCTGCTGGTGGTTCGACAGGCCTCGCTAGTGGTCTCGTGATGCCATCCGCCCACCTGCTAGTCCTTAAAAGGTGGAAACCCTTACCAACTATGGATACGTCTCCGGGTCCCACGGCGATCCGTCGACCGATACTACCCTACCCCCCCTTAAGCGCCGTTGTTGCTGTATGGTCGATTACTAACTCTGCAAGCGCGATATTCGGACGCGCTTAAACAACGACCGGTTGTTCGTTGCCCCTATCTTGGATTTCCAACCTCAACTCGTGGGGTGCAGCTTTGAATCATGGGCAATGTACGCTGTTCAGAGGTTATGGACCGTTTACTAAGTCTTTGCGGGCAAATCGCGGCCATTGATCGGCTGCTGGTCATGCCTGATGAAACACTTTCGAATTTCATATTCCAGGTTGATGGCGAGTGGATGTTTCCTCCAAACGAGTTTCGGGCATCTATCATGGATGAGGAACTGGGACGCCATGTTCAGAGAGGTATAAAAATGACTCAAGCCAGTGGGCTATGTAGAAGTGTCCTAATCCATCTCCAAGCCGCTCGTGTCGAGACATACTTCAACGAGCGGGCCGCTATACTCAACTAAGCTAAAAAGTTGTTTGATGTCCAGGGGCATGTTTTGATTGCTCTCTAGGGCTGTGCTGTAATCGAGGGACTGGTACGAGATATGGAGAATGGTGTGTGGAATGTTATATTTGAAAGGCGAGTTCCCTCGCTATTACATGAAGCTCTCGCTGACGAGACAGTGTGGTTGTGTGCGCTCAGATACCCTTTGATGGCGGGGATGCGTTGAACCAGTAGACCATTCTCATTTGGCGCCTGTACCCCGCTGAAGATTATTAGTCGCGTTTGTAATATCTCGCTCGATTCTTTACACCGTCGCCTTTCTCCAAGTGTGACCAGCCCGAGGTCGGGTGGTACAAAACCGCAAAACCCATTACCGTTTGGTGCGGGGGTGGGTGTGTCGGTGCATCGCTCGGCCGGCCGAGTTGACCGTGCTGTGACCAAAAACTTGGAGTGACCGGGTCTCTTGCAGGATCGCTGCGGGCTGATCGGCCGGGCTCTTTTGCGAACCGCACACGGGACAAGGCATGCAGCTACAGCAAGGCTGTTCCCTTATTGATGCCACTATGACACCGGGCTGGCCAGCCGCGTCGCATATAAAATGAGTGGGCTGGCTGTTGGTCTTTGGAAAGACGCGACCTTCAGTGACACAAGTGACAACTTGGAGTTCAAACTAGGGAATACCTGCAAGGGGGCACACTCAATTTGCCGCCATTCGCTAACCTCCCAAGTCCGATCATGCCATCTGACCTCAAGCCATCCGATGCCGATCACGCCCAGAATGATACGCCGTCGGAAGGCTCCTCTGCGAAGCCCTGGGACCCTTTTGCCACCGCAGTGTACATGGAGAAGAAAAAGGAACAGAAAAAGAAAGAAGGCGGCGCAGGCGAAGGGGGGAGCGTGGGCGATGAATCGAATGGCGCAAAAAATGCAACCTGCCAAGTGACGGATCCTCTGTTGGACTCGCCAGATCCTAGCTGGATTTTCATGGATGACCTGTGCCCGATGGCAATAACAACTCGGCGAGTGGAAGGGCTGCGGAAAGATTGACTTGGTGGCCTCGTTTGCGTCTTGCTTCCGTTGTGCCTGGTGCCTTGTCCCTTGTGCTCTCCCTGTCCCCCGTGCTCTATGTCTTACTCGCTATCCCTGCTAGTGTTTATAAATACGAAGCCGTGCTTTCATTTTGCCAACACGGAGCATTTGGGCTTTTCTTTTTGTTGGCTGGCTCATTGATCTCAAATCGGTGAGCTTCTTCTGGCCAAGGGAGGTGGAGAAAGCCAGACATGGCCTAACCATGCCAAGTAGTATTGATTCCTTGACGGCCCTGGCCCAATCGTTGCTGCTCGGTCCACCGCCTCAATCTCGATGGGCTCCATCGGCTCTGCCGTCGACGTTGACATCCGAGACAGTCCCTCAGCTCTGCGGAGCGGATATATGATCGGACAGACAGCCGCTCTTGCGACGGCCGACATCGATGCAAGGGACGCTGCGAACGGGGCCTCGAGCCTCGCCCCCTCGCAGATACCGCCTCCGTGCGCTTTGCTCGTCCGAGACCAACCTCCAATGGTCACGTTTTATTACTTATGTGCGTCGCATCCACCGGGGTGCCTGGTTGGGTTCCCCAGGTTCGTTTGCCTTCCCCGACCATGCCCACTCTTCCCCCCTGCAACCGTGGAGCATACGACACAAGCGGCATTCCAAAGGCACCACCACCACCACCAAGACCCAAGCCATGATGGGAAGCATTCAAGTCGTTGTTGTTGCGCTGTGTGCTACTTTGGCCAGCCTCGCGCTAATCGCAGCCGGGTTCTGGCTTTCAACACGCAAGCGTCGCGCAGACGAAGAAAAAGGTACGATGATGCCTTGGCCGCAATGTACGCTCGCAAAACGCCAACACTGAACATGGCAGGGTCCACGAGTAGCGATGATGTCGCCCTCGAGTCCATGGCAGAGGCTTTCAACATTGAAGTCGTGGGTCCCGTCGGTGCAGTGGATGAATGGCTACACGGCGAAGGCAAGGCCCGGTATCCATCCACCTTGCGCTTCACCGACGGCGCCGGCAAGTCTAAGCCGGGCTTCGGCGTCGACGGGTACATCGTGTTGAAGGGTGCGGATGAAGGTGCATTTAAGATGCTGAAGGCTTCGCCAAAGCTGAAGGCCGTGGTGGGGGAGATGCCAAGGTTTGGCAATGATTATTGCAGCGACGATTGGTTCCCGGAGGACCCCGAAGTGTTTGTTGACAGACTGAAGTTGCGGCGGAAATTTGGTAAGATCGAGCCCGCACCTCGGGATCCCGCAATTCAAGCTCTGCACGCCGAGTTGGATGCTATCCACGCTGATATGGAACGCAAGCAGCAGCAGATGAGTGAGAAGAGATAGCTTAGAAGACTGAATTATGAAGACTGGCCCCGCTTCTCGGGTCTAGCCGCCGAAAAGTCGGGATTGAGTGCTCCATTCCGTCATGTGCATCCTCATTCTTAACCTTTTCTCCTTCAAGAGCAGTGGGCGGAGGTCCACGATCAAGACTATGGTCATGGTGGGAAAGCAGGTGGTACATTGTCCTGCCTGAACTTGATCTGCTCGCTAATATTTGTTTGGTGCTCTTAGATATCTATTCTGGAATCTTTATACAAAAACGGGCTTATACACCGCGATGTTAAGCGAGAGAACTTCCTAATCCAGGGATTAAATACAAGGATTGGTAGGGGGACTAAACATCTCTACATGCACTAATAAGTACATCAATAAAGAAACTAAACTAATTAACCATAACCGCAACTTATTCTAGAGAATTTTGTAAAATACATTATGTATGCTAATCCTATCCTTAACCCTAATACTATCCCTAACTAACCCTAACTTGTGTGCGGGAAGTGTAGGCAAAGACGAAGACGAAGACGGAGACGAAAGTCAAGCCAGCGGTGCAGACGCGGAGATGGAGACGGAGACAAAGACAGACGTCGAGCCGGCGGTGCGGACGCGGAGATGGAGACGGAAGTCGAGCCGGCGGTGCGTAAGGCGCGGAAACGTCGGCAACAGGGGCATTGCCAGCAGCACGTCTTCGACTTCGTGGTCGCGGGTGCAAAGCTGGTTTCGATGCTGGATATCTTCTCTCAAGGTCAGCTTAAAGGTAGCATACAGGAAGCAGGAAGTAGGAAACATATGGAAGAGATGTAGGCGGTAGGGTAGGCTGCAGGCGATAGGCAATGGGCGACGGGCGATGTGCGATGGGATGGCGGTGATGAAGCTAGAGAAGAAGGAAACCATCTGGCGACGAGAGACGACAGGAAGTGCAGTGTGATGACTGCTAGAATGGGAGAAAGAAGGAGCAGTGCCTGGCAGAAAGGAGTTATGCATCGCGCCAGAAATCAGGCACATCATATGTCTTGGAGAATATTTCTGCTGGCTTGTCCCACGATGGGCAACAACTACGTCACAGAGTATAGATGTGGTAAAGGCCTTTCGACTAGGACATCAGTCCGGAAATCAGACTCCCTCAATGCCATCTTAAAAGGGGTTGTATTAAAGGTAGATATTAAGGTCAGTACTTGCAGCTTGTTTGCCAGCCGGATCCTGCAGCTTTGTGCTACCTCAGCCCAACGACAGAGTTGTTGTCTCTCGGGCATACTTCGGCACGTGCGTTGGCCACGCTCGACAACCCCTCCCTCTACGCCGTTGATCGCATCTAATCGACACAAGCAAGAGACACGACTCACCATGTCCTGCAACTACAGCACTCAACTGGAGGCAATGGACGACATCCATCAGGCATATTTCGTCGAAGAAGAACTGGAACCATTCAAGCCGCCACTGGAACCGGACCCGGAATCGCCCCCCAATATTGCCCGAGCTGAGCCTGATTCCGACCCAAGGGCAACACCATGCACCCCGGGCGATGGGATTCTCCTTGGATTTCTCGACAACCACAGGGACCAGGATATCGTCTGGCGGGCTCTCGCAGACGGACTCCCGGCCGATTCAGCAACTCCCTCCAGCCCGCTTTCAGACGATACTTTGGGACGTTGGAGCCCATCCGCCTACGTCGACGATTGGGAAGCATCTCTAGAAGACACGCCGCAGCAATCCCAGGGCCCTCATGAAACATGGTACTCTGTTACTGGGCATTCGGTGGCCATCGGGCCCGACCTCGCTGATGCTGAACAACCATCCGCATCCACCGCCAGGATATTAGGCGCGCCGAGTCTCGATCAGCCATATACATCATCAAGCTCCTCGGCTTTGCAAGAGGTCCATACCGAGAACCAACCTGGATCGACGTCTGGCGCCGAGGATACGAGCAACAACAGGGGCTTAAATCGTGCGAGTGTCTTAGGCGGGAGAAAACGACGGCTTGAAGAAGACACATCTGGGCCTGAAAAGAAGAAACCGAGACCTACATATGTCTAATCGATGACTCGACCAGAGAGCAATGGCAATATAAATAGTTGTCTTCAATGTATTAGCTGGGGGTGTCATGCCGCGTTGGGTTGATCATGGTGCTAGTACTGTCCGAAGCGAAGGAAAAATTGCAAAGACGTGCATACACGTCGTCGGGGAGGGCCTCGTAAGCGAGAATTGGACTATTAGGCGATTTATTATGTCGGTATGCGAATCTAGAGAGATCATCATTTGCTTGTTTCAAAAACAGCCAGAATTCTCAGCAGCCGCCGCATTGGCTGCTCCAGCCGGGAAAAGGCCCTCATCTGGAGCTCATACAACCGCCGAGGTTGTCCGTGAAGAGTTGTCCGTGGAGGCACATCCGGGGGGGGGCTTTCGGGATTAGCCAAACGTGTATTTGTGTAAAAGTAGTATAACTTTCTCGGCCTCAGCGCCGACGTGTTTGCTAGCTTCGAGGCTTGGGCTGATTTCCTCATTAACTTCCACCCACCCCGGTATATCGGTGACGTCGGGGCCAGCGTCTCGGCCAAGGTCGAAGGGGCGCTATTTTCACCACGGTCACACTGACGTTCGATGCCTCTGCCGAAACACATGCAGAGGCCAAGAGCAAGGTCTTCTTCAAACCAATAAAGACGAAGGCCGTTGGCTCGCGCCTGGATATTACGGTAAAGGGTCTAAACCTCACTGGTAAGGGTGTCACGTTTCCGGTGCATGAGACCAAGTCTCATATTCCCAGTGGCTTATGGGGTGAATATGAGCCCATATTGCCACTATCATATGTCTTTCTTATACGACAACTGACGATGATGTGTACCAGGTAAATCAAGCGAAGACCCAAGTATGGGCACAATGGTTGCCTGCTCCCTACTCAGCAATCCCTCCCGGGAAGCTCATCCCCATCTCATGACGTTGAGGATCAGGCACTCAAAGTCTCGGAGAAACATGTTAGAAACCGGCCAATGATCCCCAAAGCTCGAGTCGAAGCCGGCTCTGTTTCTGCGGATCATGGCTTTGCAAGTGTGTCAAGACCTTTCACTGCCCTTCTTGATCGTCCCCGTCCCGTCCGCATAGATGTGATATGTCTTGGTGTTCTTCGATCCCACGATTCTAGCGCTGATGACGAACCCTTGTCAGCTGGGTTGAAGTGGGACTGGTGAACTGGATTACCGTTCCTAGACCTATTTCCGAATCAACACTATATCGGCTTTCAACTTAACGCAAGAAGCGCATACTTAATGAACATCTCCCTCAGGTATTAATAGGTCCAGTGGGGCGGGCGAATCAACTCTTTTCCGAAGTTCTCCCTGAACCATCGATCTAGTCACCGTCTTCATTGCGCGCAAGTGTTTTTTTTGCAATCGTATTCAATCGGTTTCAATGGCATCCTTCATCAAATTATTGCGAAACTCGTTCTGCAGGGCTTCGTCATGCAGAGCCCCATCATTTTCACTACACTTCCCTAGCCCTGGGTTCCCTCTGGTCAACGACTCGACCCTCCTGGAGGAGGAGCATCTCGACGAGTTCAAAGCCGGACAGTACTATCCCGCCAACATCGGAGACGTGTACGATGGAAAGTACCAAGTCTTAGGCAAGCTGGGCTTCGGGTCTACATCGACTGTGTGGCTAGCTCGCAATCTTCAGTATGCCGTTCCCACTGTCACCTCAGTCCCGACCTGTCTTGCTTGCTGACCCGAGTACAGGGAACACGCGTATGTGGCTTTGAAAATCTACACCCGCGATGGTGGCGATTTGGAAGAATTCCAAGTGTACGAGTCTCTGGGCAAGGAAAACCGTTCACACCCTGGATATCCTCACGTTCGCACCGCCGTGGACACCTTCAAGTTGGAGAGACCGGGTGTTGGCGGTGTGATCCATCATTGCCTCGTCCAAAAGCCCATGTGGGATAGCTGGAGAGAGGTCGTGCGTTGGAATCCGGCCGGCCTGTTCAGTGAAGAGCTTCTGAAAGCAGGCCTTGCCAAACTGTTCTTGGCCCTCGATTACCTCCATTCGGACTGCAACATCGTCCACACTGGTGAGTCCAGCTGTCCTTCTCCTCATATCTTGCGCTCCCGGGACATGCTAATGAACTTCTTTGCCAACGAAGACATCAAGGCAGACAATATTATGCTGGAGTTGGTGGACGAGTCAGTCCTAGAGGCCTTCACACAGTCCGAAATGGATGATCCTTCGCCTAGAAAATTCGTGGACGGAGCCCCGATATACTTGTCTCGGCAATTTGGCCGCCCCAGGAAGTTTGGCAACGTCGTCCTGAGCGATTTTGGCGCCGCAGTTCGGGGCGACCAGAAGCGGAACCACGATGCTCAACCAAACGTATACAGGTCTCCCGAGGTGATGCTCAAGACCGAATGGAGCTACCCTGTCGACATATGGAATGTCGGCGTCATGGTAAGCTGGTTCAACATTCAACTACCGACACCATCAACTATGCGCGTTCGCATGATTCTGACTGGCAAATATCCGCGACTAGATCTGGGACTTGTTTGAGGGGAGACACCTCTTCCAAGGCAACGACCCCGAAGGAAAAGGGTACCTAACAGGCGCCCACCTGGCCGAGGTGGTGGCCTTGCTAGGCCCACCACCGCCGGACCTTCTGCGACGTGGGAAGCGTAGCAGCGAGTTCTTTTCAGAAGACGGTATGTCTCTTCGTGTCGGCGTATGATGAGCCGGTTTCGTATCTTGGTAGGACTAACCAAGACAATCTTGTCGTATGCATAGGCAAATGGATAGCCGACATGCCGATCCCGCAGTCTATGAGCTTGGAGAAATCGATTACGCGGCTGGAGGGCGAGAAGAAGGAAGCGTTCTTGACCTTTGTCAAGGGTATGCTGCAGTGGCGTCCCGAGGACCGGAAGACAGCCAGGCAGCTTTATGACGACCCCTGGCTTCGGAGCTGAACGTGCCCCGGTTGAAGCGGGAGAACGGGGGTTGGCGGAGCCTGGGTGATGGGTGAAGGCAGTACAACTAGTTATGACCTCGGTGGACTTGACATCCAGAAGAGAAAAACCTTCCGTCCACTCGAGGTGCGCGTCGGCGATGTGGAACTTGCATTTCGGCGGGGCCCACGAAGGATCGGGCTGATGTCGGAGCCGATGACCTCGGCCGCCGAGAACGCGTCGGCCATGTCGATGGCCCAGATGCTCGTGCCAGTGCCCACGTCCAGAATCTACAGCCGGTCGCCCAGGAGTATCGTGAGGAGGTGGTGCGCCATGTTCCGCCCGTCATTCTGCCGCTCGTCGTTGCGGCCATGGTACTCGGTCGAGTATTCGAGGGGTATATCAGCGTCCTGGGGACAGGAGAGGACATGACGAGCTGTGAGGATGGTGGAACGGTCAACGCCCTCAGCCCCCGTGGAGGCTGTTGGAGTTCGAGGGCAAACTGACCCTCACGCGTCGCTCAACGGGCGCTCCATCACCTGCACCCCACATGTCGACTTCAGCCCGTGCTTCGGGAGATGGAAGAGTAGTTGGGTATAAGAGGGAGCGTCGGCAAATTGGATCAGGCTTAATACGATAGGGATCCGAAATAAAAAAGCGATAACATATACATAGAAAGTCACACACTAATTCATTTTTGTCCTATTGGGCCCTATATCATACCTTGTTTCTGACTAAATCAGGATCCTCCCAAAGACTTGACAGCGGGCTTAAGCTGGGTTAAGGTGAGCTAGTTTGTACTTAAACGCCTTGTCGTCCCAACTAAGCCATAGTTGGATGATTCACAACAACTGTTTCTGGCAAATCTATTTGCTCACGCTTCTTCAATATGTTGGTAGCCTGCCGCACTTCCCAGGCATTTGACCCGAGACTGGATATGTAGGGAAAATGGTGACTCGTCCAGTTTCTGGAAGCCAAGGAGCAAGCCAGCCAGGCCCGATCGATGCTGAGGAAAACATATGGGAAGTTGACGTTTCACTGACATTTGCATACATGAATACCAGTCGGCATTCAAGTCCATTGTGGATGCGGATCACCTCTCCTAGCATCTAGGCGACCAAGTTGATGTCTTGGTTGGAAGATAACCATATCGGGAGCGCCGGTTTTCCCATTCATAATTAAACAGCTTCCCAGGAATAGACTCGAGTTCCTACTATCTCGGCGGTATCTTTACTGCGAGGAAGGATGGGCGACGGCATTGCCTATTACAGTCTTATCACACACCAAAGCGACAATATAAGCGGATAGTAGCGTGCTGAGTTAACGGAAGTTCTTTTGCTAAGGCTGTCATTGTTCTCGCACAGGCTACTTCTTTTAGTCCTTGGATTAGCAGCAGTCCTGACCCCAACATCCGCAACAGCTAGACTCTTAGGTTCTGTTCTCAACCTAGATTACCTGTCTGCTGTTGAGAAGTAGAGCTAACGACCCTACTGAAACCTCACCACCTTCACTTATCTGCCGATTCCTTCTCCTCGCCACCCGTGCCGGGCGGAAGATATGGCCGCAACAGACTCAGGGAAATTTCCTCGGTGCAACCGCAACTTTGGTTGGACACCCGTTCCCACGGCGTCAAAAGGTCCGTCTCTTCGGGGGAATAATGCGCAAACAGCAACTCGAGCAAGTCCTCCCTGCGACCCATCGCGGCCTTGCAGATGGCTTCCCGGACATGGTCTTGCTTCGCCCTGCTTGAGACGGCGTCAACGCTTAGGAAAAGCGCCACCATCTCTTTGAGTCCGTTCGCTGCTGCGAGCTCCAGAGGTGAACGGTTGTCCCAGTACACTTCTGAGAAAGGATCCGCACCGTGCTTGAGGAGCAGCTTAACAATCGTGTAATCTTCAGTGTCGAACGAATGATCCAAGGCTTTGGCGAGTGGCGTTTGATCCGTCTCGTCGTCGTTTGGAGAGACGTTTCTCGCCAGCAGCAACTCCACGACGGCCAAGTGGCCATGTTCTGCTGCCCAGCTGATGGCGCTCTGCTGTTCCTCGTCTCGAATATCAGGGTCTGCGCCTCTCTCCAACAAAAGAGACACGACCCCCGCGTGCCCATCGGCAGCTGCGTGTAGTAGCGGCGACCACCCATCATTGTCCCGAGTGTCTGGTCCTGCTCCTCCCTCCAGCAGAAGAGACACAACCGCCTCGTGCCCTCTCATAGCCGCAGACATCAACGGCGTCCACTCTGCCCCGTCTCGAGAGTGGACATCAGCTCCCTTGTCCAACAGCAGAGAAACAACTGCCGCATGTCCTTCTTCAGCCGCATATGAGAGAGGTGTGCGCCCTTCCTCGTCTATGGAGTCTATCTCGACGTCCTTCTCGAGCAGAAGTCTGACCACGTCGGCATGCCCTGCCTTCGCAGCCCACACGAGGGGCGTTTGTTGAGACTCGTCTTTGAGGCCTGGGTTGGCACCCTGCTCTAGAAGCAGCTCGACCTCCGTAGCGTTCCCTTCTTCTATAGCCCACTTGAGACGGTCTTCATCGGATCCGGTCATGGTGTCCCCAGTGGCAGCGGTAGCGGGGAGGGTTGGGCTATTGGGGATGGAAGGCGTGAATAGTATTGTCGAGGGATGAAAGGGCAAGTCATCTGTTCCACAGAGAATGAGGGTTAACAACCTTTAATGCCATTTCCTGAAGTCTGGGGCTGCTTGGCATGTACAAATCTGGAAAGTCGCTACGATAAAATGCCGACGCTAGTGCCCTCGGTTCAGCTGTTCAGAGTCCTTAGAGTGATTATTAGGAGTATGCAGTCCAGCTGACCCTCCCCCCTGGTCTGACCCGACCATAGCCCCACATTAAAAAGTCAAGCCGACCTGTGGGGCATAGGTCAGCTGACCCTAAGGGCTAGGGTTAGCTACCCTATACCTTACTTCTATTTAATTTAAATCTATAGTTTATTTAATTTATCTTTATTTAATATAAGGAATTAATTCTAAATCAATCTTAAATTAATTCTAAATTAATTTATTAATAATTTATATAAAGTATTTATTTATTTATGTATTTATATTTTATTTAGCTAGTAGCTATTTAGTCTTTCCTTTAAATAGCTTAAATTAATCTATAATAAAAGAAAAAAACCTAATAGTAAGCTATATAATAAAAAACTCCTTATTATTCTTATCCTAAAAGGAGTATAAATTAAATAATTTAGAATTAACTTTAAGATTGATTCTAAATTGATTCTAAATTAATTCTAAATTATTTAAAAAAAAATATTTATCTTATCTAATATAATCCACCTGACCTATAAAAGTAGGGTCAGCTGACCTATGCCCCACAGGTCGGCTTGACTTTTTAATGTGGGGCTATGGTCGGGTAAGACCAGGGGGGAGGGTCGGGTCAGCTGGACTGCATACTCGATTATTAGTCTTGTCTACGCCCGGTATGTGTGGGGCTGACATCTTGAGGTGGAGAACTTTTGGTGTCTCAGTCAAAGTGACCGAAGATAGCCAGCTAGTTATATTCAGGTGAGTCTGCATTGCATTCACGGTGTTTTGTCCAAAAAATGGCTAGGGCGGCCTACCTTGATAACCTAGTAGTTTACAGGCGCGACGAGGAGGCAGAGAAGAGTTCCACGGGTCATCATATGCGGCCTGCCTGCTTGGGGAGCGTTTCCGTGAGCTTTTTGATCAACGACTCTTTTTCATTCAACCCGAAACGTTTCGCATTCGAGCATTTGTTCCCTACGACGTCCTGATGAAGTACAACGGCCGCCAAGCATGCATGTCCCTAAATGTCGATCCATACGCCCTACGCCATCACTATGACATGTGTTGCATCGAGAACATGGCAGCTCAATTGCCCCTGGTGGAACTCGCCTCTCCCAGCACCAGCAGGATAGCCACGCCCGGGACAACCACGCCCTTCATCTCAAGGAGCAATCTCTTTGCAACGCCAAATTCGGGACGGATGAATCCTGGCGCTGGTGTAGCAGGCGTTCCATCAAAGAGATTGCGGTCAACCCACGACTAGGATCAATCCAATGAGCAGAATGACACGGCAGAGCAAGAAGAAGCGATCGATGAAAGAGTGTATAAACGAAGGCGAGTGCAGGACTGTAAAATTGATGATAATGAGACTCATCCGTACGATGGCTGGCTTCGAGATGACCAAGGGAGTTGCACCACACTGGTAAACAACCGCGAGTTCCTGGCAGATGTGAACCAAAAATTGCGAATATTCAAGGCAAGTCAGCTTTCTGGCTGAGAGGATAGAGCCTCCTGCCTAAGATAAGCACTACAATTATTCAATACCGAGTACCTCGACATCGCAGTTGATCAATGAACAAAGAAACGACGGTGAGCGGGAAAAGCATCCAGCGTCATCCTCAACCCTCAACTAGAATCAACGCACTACCTGCTGTTGGGACTGCGTTGAAAGCCCAGACAAGTTCACTTGTCCAGCAACGGTTTAGGATTGGCATCGATACCATGATTAGATCTGTCAAACTTCCAAAAACTCAAAGATCTTTTCCACGGCCATGTCGTCACCCTCCACGGTCCCGCTCAGCTCTGGGGTCACCCAGCCATCCGTCCATCCGCCGCCAAAGTCAATGATCCAGGCATCGTCAGTGTCGCGGTGAATCAGCACGTTGGAGGCCTTGCCGTCGCCCCACACGACTCCGATTTGATGCAACAGATGGACAGTCTCCTGGACCTGCGAAGCCCACTTCTTCCGACGGTCCTTTGCGACCTCGGACACGGCCTCGATGCTTCCAAGTGTCGATAGCTCCCAGGTGGCCGAAACTGGGATAAAGTCCGCCACAAAGCCAACGGCTCTCTTATCGGCGGATACTTCGATCAGACCTAGGAGCTTAGGGACGCGGATGGTGGTTGCGTATGGGGAGGTAGTGATCTTTCAGAGGCATTCGAGCTCCCTTTGCGCGGCTTCCGGGCCTTTGTTGTCTCCCGCCTTGGAGCACATCTCTTTCCCGTCGACCGCCACACGCGCAATGTAGCCGTTGTAGAGAATGTTCTCAAGGACTTGAATGTCCTTAGTTGAGAATCTTGGCAGATTGAAGTCCTCGGCAACGTCGAGTTGGAATGGGTGGCCAAATCCATCGCTGTCACTGCGAATCAGCTCTGCCTTGCCGTCCAGAGTCCGGAAGCAAAAGGTGAATTCGTCTGGAAAGAGGAGGGTATGAAGATTGGTTGAGGTGAGCGTAGGCGGTGGGGCGATTTGGTCAAAAATTGGCCTTCCCGCCTCAACGATGGCGTCCAGGATCTCGTTCGAAAGCGTGTCGGCTTCGTCGTCGTCCTCGGCATCGCAAGCGACGTTGTACCTCTCGATGTATGAATTCTCGATCGGAGGGCGAGCGGTGCCCGGAGGAGACTCAGACTTGTGGAGGTGCACGACAAGGCGTGCACTGTTCCAGCGGATGTACAGGGAGACTTGCTCACGGCACCCGCTTGATATTTCTTCGAGGTGATGAGTACTTATCATATTGCCGGCTGTTAGATGAACGAAAAGGTGCGAAGCTGTCTCACGGTGAGGATAGATCAAGGAACCAAGATAGGTATCTTAATCGTAGCAATATCTAAGCGCCGACAACCCCGGTCCATCAACAAGGTAGGTACGGAAGGCCATAGGGACCGATGTCCCAAAATTATTTTTTGAGCACTTTTTCTTACTGCATTAACCCTAACCGTACACCCCTAGTCCTTATAGTAGCATATAATCTCGTATATAATGATAAGGCGAAATACTTTATATTAAGCTGGCTATACGAATAATATTATATACTTAGCTATATAGCTAACTGACTGACTGTCTGACTGACTGACCGATTGACTAACTGACTGACTGTTTGACTGACTGACCGATTGACTGACTGACTATCTGACTGACCTACTTGCTAGCTAGCTAATTAACCGACTGACTGTCTGACTGACTGACTGATTGACTGACTGACTGTCTGA